>SCDZ01000978.1:0-17035 GCA_004143845.1 Drosophila lacertosa | reverse complement strand
CGGCCGGCTCTGAGTTGGGAGATGAATTCTCCAGGGTCTGCACCAGCTACGTTTATCATCTCCTCAGACTTATCACACCCATTCCTGGGTCGCGGTTGAGTATATGATTTCTCCATTAAATCAATTGCCTTTATACTTATGTCGTATAGTGCAATTGATATTCACTTCACACAATCAGAAGACTGTAAGGAAGTTGGTGACGACCTCTCGCTTGCGCAACACGCAGGGCGAGGGGCAAACACTGCACAGCTTAGAACTTGCTTATTGTTGACAATTTATCGCGATAAGAAACGGTCACCGCTTAGCAGTGACTAAAAATAGACTTCGTGTGCAAGATAAGCACACGAGCGGCGAGTTTACAAATGTTGAAAGTGAATTTTCAATTGCACTTCACAATTTACAATAGAATATTACTTAATAGGCAATAGGCGCAAATCTGACAGCAGGTGACTCGTGTCAGTGTTGAACAGCGAGTGTAAAAAGATAAATTAATAAACTAATAAAGAATTTGTTTCGATATTACAAACCAAAAACTTTATAATTTGCATGTGTACAAGTACGTGCTAAACAAACATTTGATGAAATTAAGGTAAGAATAAAAAGCAAAGCACAATTCATGTAACGATCAAACATCAAAAAATGAAAAAAAAAATTCAATACATATGTACATGAACGTAAAACGGAACAACACAAAAAATCGCATGCTTTGTAAAATAATACGAATAACATAAAGTGCAATAAGAGAAAGCTGCTGCAAATAAAAACATAGATAAAGAATACATTAACTAATGTTAACAAACATTTTTATTTAATGGCGTGACTCAACTTTTTCTATAACTTAATTCAACCTTAAAGAAAAAACCACATCTTTGCAGGTAACTGATAAAACAATAATTTTAAAACAGCAAATCAAAGTATTACTATAAAAAAGACTCTTAGTTATATGGTCTATACGTTTTGATTCAATATTCATTTATATTCATTAAACGCGATTTAAAATTACAATTTGAGATATTTTATGACGGATAATTATTTTATTGTCTCCCTTCTCTCGCCATTCGTAGAGCAAGGAGTTAAAGTGAATTTAACGATTGCAACTCATTACTTAAAAAAGTTTAAGTTATTGTCAAATACTCCATTGCAGATACAGGGAGTGATTGGAAACGTCGACCATATTAAAATGTTCTATAATGTATAAATTGCTGACACCTAAACGTTGACAATTTTTACAATGTCGAGTCCATATGGTTTATCTGTTCGGAATCTGACCGTAAGATCCATCGCTCATCTACAATATCACCACCACATTTTAAGTGCTTTACTGTTGCACCCTATAAATGACAAGGAAATAAACAGAAAATATTTAGCGACATAGAAAACTGAGATTAAGTTTAAACTAGGAAAATTTCATTGTTTACGTATATCTTGAGATTTTCTTGAGCTTCTAATGGAAGTAGAGAGTGAAGTCTAACCTTCCTTATTTGAAGTTTCTGACAGTCGGGTAATAGACAGTTTGCACATTACAACACTGAGTTGACAGCTAAAAGTGCACCGTCAGATTGCTGGATGTAAATCCCATTGCAACTCCACCAATCCAGTGGGGATGTGGACAGTTACTTATTAATTGCCTTTAAAGGACGCCGTCCCGGTTTTTTTAAATAAAACCACTTCGTTTTGCATCTTGCATATTATTCCCGGCTTAAAGAATTCGTACCAATGAGCATTATTAATTTGACATTTTCTTGTGCCCTGTGGGTGCAATTGTATTCTGACTTATTTAGCTCCCTCTGCTTATTTTAATTCATTCCATCTGTTACTATGTGTTTACAAAATAAAGAGTTTTTTGATAGGAAGCTTTTTATTAGTTTATGTTGTATTCCAGCTAGAGTTGGAAAGCCGGATTGAGTCGCTTTGACTACATTTGTGTTGGCAATCCTCTTGAACTGTTTCAAGTTACGTTTTAGAGGAAACCGTGCTTGATCTAGAATTATTTAAGTTCGAAAACATTTTACGGGTTTTGTTGTCGACTCCACCGAATAGGTTTACGAAATATCACCGTAAATTGTGTCTGCATCAGACTGTATTTTATTTTGCAGTGCGTTCACGTTTGACGCGAAAGTGCATGAACCAAATTGAATGCTTTACCAGGTTGATTATGCACTTAAGCAATATGTTCGTCAATAAACGCCTTACCCCTTATAAATTCGTCTTTATGTTCTTCCCGACACAGCAAATATTAAAGGCTGGTGTAAATATTTATGGATGGTGTTAATATTTATCTCACGCCTACCGTAAAGACACTGCTTGAACTTCCTAATAGCCAAAATATGGCTAAAAGCTCTTATTTTCATAAGTTCCGAAGTACATATCGTTTTCTTTTAATTTTCTTTTAAATAATAGTAATGAACAAACCCTCTTGTGACAGAGCTGTACAGATATCGTACGAAGAACTGTCCGTCGTTAGATCAAACTGCTTTGTGAAGTTTGTGTATTTCTCATTTCTCACCCTCTCAAATCTTAATAGTTACATAGGAGTGATGTAAGTATGACTAAAATTTTCGGTTGTGCATATACCGGTATAGCTGAAACCTTTACAGGGTCGGTCCTTGTGCCACTTCGATCACTTTAAAACCAAGCTACTTGAATCCTTGATTAATAAAAGGATTCTGTTCTCTGCTTAATATGATTATTTTCATTATGAGAGGAAATTTTTTCCGCTTTCTTCTTTCACAAAAAAAATTGGGTGGTGGCCAGATTTTAAATCCAGAGTAGTGAAGAATTCGACTTTCGCCCAGTTGGCTAATATCATAATTATTTTAGGGGCAAGGTTTTTATTGGCATTGGTCCGCTCAATAAGCTTCTTAAAGACAACGATTATGCATGTACTCTTGTTGTCTTTTTTATCAAGTGGAAAGAGGATTTTCTCCCAAAAATATTCATTAAAAAATTAACACCAAAAGGGGAGGCGGTCGAGATTATGATATTAAATAGCTAAAAGGGCCTTATTTCATAAAAAAAATATAATTTTGGGCCGCCCCTGTATATAATAGGATTTTTTTTGACGAAATGTATTCTAAGTCCGTTTTTTTTAATTTTGTCTATATCCTGGTTGCTGCCAATGCGCTTACTGTTGATTACATAGACCATCCTTCTTTGCAAAGTGCCGCAGTTTCTTTTTAACAAAAATAATATGCATGATTTGCTACTGTATCTTTGCCATCGTTCCTTAAATCTTACTATCCTTCTAACTGCTGAGCCCTATCTTCAATACTTTTGACATATTTTGCCAAAAACAAATGTTTCCACACCTTTGCATCTCTAGTTAGTACTAACGCGAATGGATGCCTTAAAGGTTAAGCTTTAAAAACGGCATGTCTAAGAGATATCATGAGACCTTCTATAATGTCGAGCAGCGCGTCCTGCATAGCCTTGGTATCATGAACAACGGCGGCTTCAATGTCGTGCTTCTGCTGGCTTTTTGATACTGACCTCTTGTCAGCGTATTAATATTCTGTATGATTTCTTGGATGGCTTAAAAGAGCTCATACGTATCGGTGTCAGTTTGTCTCCATGCCCTCCTGATTTAATTTGTGGTTGCATTTAAATTTGCTGATAGGTTTCTACCTCAGCAGCTGATACTTTTAGGCTATAAAGATTACTTTAAATCTGATTGAGTATTGTTTTGAACTCTTCCCTACGGAATATCTCCAGTTCTGCTAGCGCGCTGCCAACAGCGCCTTCGACAATGCCACCAATGCACACACTATCGTCGCTATCATACGAAACTCTTTCTCTATATCTATGTGCCAAACTTCTCCAAGTATTATATGTTAGGTGTTTATTGCACGCGGCTGTCTCAGCTGCGTATTTGTTTGTTTAAAATTTTTTGTGCAGATAATTAATTTAGATCAGACTTCATTTTATCTGGAAAAAGAGAGATAATTTCAACTTCCCTAGCTTATAGTTTGTAAGAATCGGTACACTAAGTTGACAGCCAAAAGTGCAGAGTCAGATTGCTGGATATTCAGAAGCTCATAGCTTATGTAAGGCGGTATAAAACCCAAACTAAGAAAGATATTCAGATTTTGTAAGTGCACTATGGTACTGCAATGCTTAATCTAAACACACTCTTTAAATTATTATTTAGTATGAACAATTTTTTGTTATAAACAAAGGATGCAACAGCTAACTTCAACCAAAATTTTGAAATGCATTTTATGTGCAACGAAATTTGATTTAATATTAATAATCTTTTGATGCAATTAGTTCGCGTCGCATAATAGAAATAATATTGAAACTCAACAGTGCAGTGAGAGATTCGTTCAACAAATGTTAGTCTGCTATCTCCGGACCTCAACATACAGACCCAACCACGACGTTGTCACCGCCGTGTTTAACAGCGGCCATAACATTGTTATTTTGCAGCTCCGTATTTGGCCTTCCCCACCGAAAACTTGCGGTTTCCAGGATTCTTCGGACAGTATAGCGCTCGTCCTGTGCGTTGAAACATTTTTCGAAAGCTTTTCTTCCCTTGTCGTGCATTCTATTCTCGCGGAAAAATGGAATATGATGCAATCACTCTGATAACCCAATAAACCAATTGTGAATAAATTAAACAAAAAACAATAAATGAAGGTATATATGTATTATTAGTTTAAGCATTGCAGTACAACAAATTCAATACCTTTAACGGTTTCGGTTTTATAGCGCCTTTAATTTTGCACAAGTTGTTGGTTAAAAAAACCTTTGACCCTCTGCAAATCCCGATGGCAGCTCTACCGAACCAGCTTATCCAGTGGAGAAGCGGAGTGTTACTTGCACACTTCAACGAAACTTAAAGTCTGCGTTCTTTTGGCATTCTAATTGATTTAGCCAAGATCCGTTAGCCTTATGTGTTATATAAATAAGTTGATTGTTTTAATAATTAAAGTAAGGGCAATTAACACGACAGCTTTTATTTTATATCCAAAGTCTATCTTAACCATAGATATATCTTTATACACCTAATCCGAGTTGCAGAAACAAAATAATAATGTTCACAAAAATATGAATTTGTTCAGCAATAAAAAAAATGTACCTCCCAATATATCCAGCTTGAGCCATCATTCCATTTCTATCATCCATAACTCTTTGTGGTTGATTGTTCACAACTTTCCCATCATCATTGCCTTTCCAAGTGCCATCGTCCTCCTTAAATGATTGACTTCTGAAAAGTGTAAGTTTACAATCTTAATATTTAGCTTTTGAATTAGCATTAAGTCTCAAAATTAAAACAACTAACAACGTCGATCTGACCGAATAATTTCATTAAATAATTAACAATATATTGAATTTATATGCATTCCAGATGAAGGCTATGACAGAATGGTTATGCGTCCGATCCTTAAACTAAAAATAAAAAAAAACAACTTAAAAAACCCTTTGCGATAAATTCAGTTATATGCTTTAGGGTTTACATTTATTTGATCCTGTAAGAAATGTGTCAAGATCATGCGATTGTAACGCAAGAGAGACTCAATCGATGCAAGTCAGTAAAATGCGCTGATTACTTTAGGTGTTCATGTACATATGTATGTAATTGTGTACATACGCATGGAAGGAGGCTGCAATGCTGGGTTCAGAACATCTCTGGCTGTATTTGACTTTACTGATCAGGTCGATTAAAACTATACAATTTAAATTTTTTTGAATTAAAAACACGTAATCGCAAAATAGTGATATTTGTTTTATGTCCAATAAATAACTAACATACACAAAAATTCTCAGGGGGCTATTTATGCATATATTTATCGGTTACATTTCCTCAAACGATCGATACGTTGCCAATTATTCATTCGGCATGATGACTTCTTTATCAATTTCGTCTACTACTACGCTATTATAAAAGCAATTTTCGCTAATATTTAAGGGTGACTGTTTAAGTCAGCTTTACAGGCTTTGACATTTCAATTTTTTTCATTTTGTTTTAATCATGATATTTTCATTATAAAATAGTTTTAGGTCTAAAGAATCTAACGTTTCATATATTCTTCTGGGTCCATTTTTATGTGTCCATCAGAGAAACCACTAGAGGGCGTTTAATAGTTAGAAAATATATATTCTATTTATCTAGCAACTCTTTACAATATTGATGCATTCTTATCCCCATGAATAAATCTCATTATTTCTAGGGTTGGAATGTAGTTGCTTTCTGTCATCCTGTCGGTTAATGTCATTTTAGTGAAATCTTGCATTTAACGACTTTTCGTTACTAAAATTTTATGAATTTTATGAAAAAGTAAAGAAGCAGTTCGTGTAAAGTTTTCGTGCCCGACACACTTTGCGTATACATATATATGCGGAAGTTACAATATTTGTCAAACCACGTTTATAAAATAAATTATAGTATGTACATATTTTACGAAAATTCTCTAAAGCATTTAACTTATTCAGTGGCTCACAGCTTAATTCGTGTGGAGGTAATGTTGTTTCTAGAATATAGCTATTTTTATATATTGAATAAATTATTTTGTTTAGTCACAAAAAAGTAAACATAAATTCAGAAAATTAATGTTCACAGCATTAATCGTGTTAATCTGCGAATTGTATATCCTAAATTGGCTTTTTTCTTAAATCTTTTCAATCATTTATTTGGTCATCCTCGTATAACGATTGAACAGACTGATTTAGTCCTTACGGATTTCAAAGTTAGTAAAAGTGGATGAAATATTATCGGAATAGTGGACTTTAGCATGCAGTGCAAGAAAATCGGGTGGCGGATAAGGACAGAAACACATCTGACAAGATTTTCAAAGTTGGTGATAAAACGATTATCCTAATCCCAAGTTATCGCCACCAACATTGGTTGTAGAGGTTGAGAATGAAATGTACCAAATAATGTTATTCAGAAACCGTACACAGCCGTCACAACTATAATGGATGTGTAATTCGAAAGAAGCCTTTCATCAATAAGAAAAATTAGCTATGCTGACTTGAGTTTTAAAAGACCACATTGTCTGCCTAATTTCCTTGAGGAATCCAAATCTAACATCTTTGGCTGAGATGACATGCAATATGGAGGCAACCGAATTCCGATCTTCAGAAAAAACATGGCTTGAGCATGTTTCGTAACCGTATGCTTTTAAAATTTGGGGTTACATCTGCTCAAAATAAGATTTGAGCCTCAGTATGTCCATTATTAATTCAGTTAACTGTATACGAGTTTCGTATTGATACCTTGTATGATTGCTATATTTGAGACATCATTTTAGAAAAATTTAATACATTTTCGTTGTAGAATATTTTTGTTATGTTAGTATGTTTTGTATATTCTTGAACGAATTATTTAACTTTATTTCGAATCGTCTGTGTTCATTTAATTATATATATAAAAAAATGAATGTCGTTAGATAAAAAAAGCCTCTTATTACCTATTCCATACATTAAATAACTAAGGATCGAAAAAAAAGATCTTCATTCATCTAACAAGACAAGAGAAAATCACAGAGCTACGCGCAACCCTTAAATAAATCCCACAATCAACAAAATAGCAACATTTCCTGCATATGACCAACGTAGTTACAGTAATGTTAGAAAAAATTACAACTTGAAATATAAACAAACATTTCGCTGCCGAGACCGCTGTCGACGCCTCTTCAAATAGTTATACTTTGTACTCTATTTATGAGATTCATTTTTTACATAAAATAAAGAACATTCGTTCGTATTTTAATAATTAAGTATATAACTTACATATATACGCCGCATTGAAATTATGCTACAATAATCCGATCAGATCAAGGTTTATTTCGATGAAAAGGTGTTGTAACTAATTAAAATAATTCGTTAGATTAATGGAGCTTATGGAATCATTGCGATCTTCACCTTCATATATCTTTTAATTATGCGTCGACTGGTTAAAATTAAAAAAAAAATTATGCTATAGGACATTGCAAATGCTTATTTAAAGGCACAAACTGGATAAAACTTTTTAGATTTTAATAGTTCAAGCATTAAATTTTATACCCTTAATTAAATCTGATATCGTAAGGATTCGAGCTTACGTATATACTTTAATCACTGGGTTTTTACTTCTCCGATGTTTCAAGATAAAAAAATCTTGAACCCAGAACGCACCACTTCATTACCATTTAATTAAATATATTATCTTTGAATACCCGAGCACAAACGCGTCAGTCGACTCTTTTTGATCAGACATCACGTAGTGGATTATTAGAAGAGTGACAAAAATTGGAATCTTACGTGTAAAAAAAGCACAGGGTAAAATTTAAAGGATAATTACCTTTTCTATTTCATACAATGGTTATTTCAAAGCCTATATAAATTTTTTTGATGAAAATTTAAGTTTCACAATCATTAAAAAATTGTCTTATTATCGTAAACATAGGGGGTATTAACTGTGTGCATAAAACACTTACGAAAAATTAACGGTCATTAAAGAACTAATTATAATAAAGTTTTATGGCAAACTTGAAAATTAAGTTATCGCAAAACTATATTATATAAACATATAAACAACCAAAAGGTAAACTACTCTTAAATAATAAACATGCTCTGAAATTTGAGAATGAATACAACAAATAAATTGAAACATTATAACAATTGATCATCGGAGATAAAAACAAAAGGAAAAACAAAAAGGAAAGTTATTCCTGCAAGTTACATCTATTTTTGGCGCACGCATAGGGACAGTGTATAAACGAATAACGTTAAAAAAAAATTAGTATACGTTTTCAATTGAATTTCCATAGAATTCATAGAATTATTTCTGCAGTATTTTGCTGAAACAGAGACTTTTGCGGCAACAGTTATGAATTTGTTCACTGAACGCCCAAAAAAGGAAAGTGCCTGTCACTGCACGGAAGCAGAATAGTTACCTTATTTATGGCCAGATGGAAGTCTCTGAAGGCGGAGTGTCGTTCGAATAGGGCAGCCACTCAGCACCAGCAACCCGGTAAACAACACTCTGGCTACACAGGGGGAAAGGACCGATCGACTGTGATCTGAATCAAATGCGGAAAAGTTAGGCACGTATCTACAGTGTGAACAGATCGTCATGAGCACCCGTCGACATATTGCAGTCTGCTGAGTCGTTCCAATTTTTGTTTTTATTCCGGAGCCGAGTTTTTTCTCAGACTATTGTTGTGGTAGCAACATGGTTTTTAGCACCTTGTAGATATTGGCTAATGTTATAATGGTCGAACGATCTTTTGAAATCATACATGGAGTCCAAAATAATTATATTAAATACAGTAGAAAATAATTTCTATTCTGATGCCAAACCACAAGCTACAGAACATTTTAACAAAAGGAATTACATTATCATTCATACGAGCAGGAGACACTTGCTGTTTACAGTTCTGTTATTTTATTTACTGATTTCAATTTGCTCAAAGCCGCTCGTAAAGATGCAGAGTTGAGCCCGAGGGTCCATTGGTGGTTTGCTGTCAATAATGTGCATGAGTAAATTATTTATCTTGGATGGAAGAAGATTTGAAGAAAATGGTTCGAGAAACTGTCCAAGTATGTCCGCAAATTTGTAGAACACAGTTTTACGTGATAAAAAAAATAAAAACGACCAGATGAAATATATAGTCGTCCTAATAGACGCATTTAGTAAATTTATCTATTTTCTCAGTCATAAGGCTAGACACAGAAAGTTCTATGAAGGTAGTGAGGTCTTTAGTATCAGTGTTTAATGTTTCGTCTCGTTTGATTGCGAGTCAAGGTCGTTTTGTTTCCAGTACAGCGTTCAGCAAATTTGAATGAAAAATCAAAAGGGTTTTTATATGTTTTTTGGTTTAAACAGAAAAGGAGAGAATTTATTTGATTTTGGCTTAAGCAGAAAAATTAAAAAGAGAGACCATGTATGAATTTGGTCTGCAAAGAAATTGAGAGAAAGTGAGACATTTAGAAAAAAGTAAAGAAAACGTATAATGTCAAGCTTTTAAAAAATTATATTTAAATTGGCTTTAAAAATAGTATAATGAAATATGAAAAGAAAATGTTTGTTTTTTGCAAGACATATAAATTGAAGACACATGAGGACATGTGATAGGTCAGGATGGCCGTGTCCTAGATTATTTGGATATTCAAATTATAACGAACATTTGTCACCACTTATGCGTTTGTATTGAAGTGTGAAGAGGAATTGCAAGTCTACACAATATGTTTGTATAGAATGGTAAAAGAGGAATTGCTTTAATAAGGGCACGCGCTGATTTTTGGCTAAACTTGATTTTTGTGGACTGCAACGATCGGACTTGCTGGGCTTGAGAAAATGCCGCACGCCAGAACACGTTACGCTTAGAAATTTCTACATGTCAATATAGAAAAGCACGCCTTTTTCTATATGGTACGATGAAAATATGAAATATGACAAAGTTAAAGCGATGAACAAAAAACGTTAAAAAATAGACTCATCTATTTTTTTCATTAAACGAGGAAACAAAATCATTCTAAGAATAATTTGATTAAAATGAACCTATTAGTTATAGTATTAAAAACAAAAAAAAACAACATTAAAAAAAATACACTCACTAAAAATTAAAAATAAAGAAATATAAATACTATACAAAAATATGGTTAAAAATTATTGACAAATATAAATATTTAAAAATTGAGGTAACAATATTTCAAATATCATATACAGTCGAGGCCCGATAATTTAAAATGATAAGGGGATCGATTACACATTTAAGAAAAATTAAAATATATATTAAATTAAGTTTTTGATAATTTTACGGCTCGTTCTCGAGCTTGGATAAAATCAGCTAACTACATTAGCGAAAACAATAAAAAAACACTCAAAATTCATGGGTGGCGATATAACAGTGGCATAACTTCTACAAAACCTAACGGTGATGTAACTGCCTAGAATTTTGCATTTAATTATGAATAATAAAAGATTGCGAAACAAGAGTTAAATATTCCGTGCATTGCAAAAAGAACTACGAATTATGGAGGGGACAAACATGTTTGGGATCTTTACGAATCACCGAATTTTTATCAAGGAGTCAAAGCTCTTACGAGTTATGGAGATTTTCAATTTAGTGAGGGACATTTTGGACGTTCAATAATTCGCATTTGCGTTATAACATAGGCAAGCCAAATTACATGCAGACGAATATTAAGCCCCTTCTCATTAACTCAAACATTTTGGACAATACTATTTCAAATGATACGCGATTAAACAGAAATTGCTTAAAACTAAAATCTCAGATATACAGAGGCAACTTCATCCTTTATCCAAAGTCCAGTAGCCCCACAACAAAGCAAAAATTAATAATATCAATATGCGTAACATGACAGACTTTTGCACACAACAGGCAAGAAACAAAACTGTTTATATATCCATAAATGCGAAGAGGAGCAGGAAGGACAACCAATGGCCAATCATACACTACCGCAATTGATAATGAATAAAAAGTCGGTAAATATATAATTTAGGAAAACATTGAAGAAATATAAAAGAATATAGTGAACCGACTACAGTGCCCAATCGACCTTCAATTTTTGGAATAAGCAACACCGTACCTACCATATTTTGAATGCAAAGTGCAGAACGGCCCAATAATATAAATACAAATAAACACAAGATAACAGAACTTACATTTTAGCCAAGCTTGTCCCCAATCCCATACAGAACGAAGTCCCATTTGCCTCATACAGCCAATTTTTTTAGCTACCCGGACATGAAAATATAATTCTTCCGATTATCCGACTTTATAGATAGTCTTAAAGACATAGGAATAAACATAATGTCATTATTTCAATAAAAAGAAAAAATACCAAGTTGTTACCAGCATAGAACATGGATCAGTCCACTTAACATGACAACAGGAAAAATATTAAGATCAGTTGGTCAGAACAGAACAGAAAATCTAATAAATTAAAAGCCAGAAATTAATTTAAAGATTGTATCTTATGCAACTAATGAATTCAAACTCCATTAACTTGAACGCTGTTTTTCGGTCAGGAACTATATGCATCCACTGACAAAATATGGCTAAGCGCTCCTGATGTTTTCTTCGTCGTTGTTTGTTTTTAAAGTAATGTAGGGCCTTACATATCTCCAAACCAAAAGTGCCGTTGAATTTGTCGAATCGTCTTTTCCGTAAATTTGTGTCTTTAATCGTCATGGTTTCTTTTAGTTATGCGCCAACGAATTGCTTGAGGTAGAACTAGATAGTTGCCATCAGATGCCTTCCGAAGTTGACTTCTTGCTCCGATTGGATAATTTGTGTTTACTTGGCTCCTTTTTAGTCCTTTTTCGTTGCTCCTTATTATTTTAAATCTTTCTGTTAGTAGTGCATTTTGATTCTACATTATGTACACCCAATCCTTGTCGATACCAAAATGTTGACTGCTGCAGTGTGATCCTGTGTGTTAATCCTGGTTTTCTGGTCCTGCTGTCTGACATATTAACTCCTGGTCGATGCTTGCACATTAAATCAAGCTCTAGTACCTTGCGCCTGTATCTTGCTATCTGTGGTTGACGCTTCGTTGATTTCCAAAAACTGACATCACCGCAAGTATAAGCGTAATTTACCCAGCGTCTCTGCAATTTTTAGCATTTCCAATGCATACCTTGAGTATCGGCTTTCGGCATCACAACACAGGCGGTGTTATTGAATACCGACTTCTTTTCGTCTTCTACTCGTTAAAACATAATGGCTGCTTACCGATTTACATGCGTTTATGTGTTTTTTTTGTTGAAATACCAATTCCTGTGCTCTTTTCCTGGTGTAGAACTTGCCGCATGTAAACTGGAACTGATTCGTTTTTGATGAGTGTGTTATCTCCGCCCGTGTCGATAACCGCTTTAACTTGCATCCTCCAATATGAACTAGATTGCGCCTTAGACACCTTAGATGATTTTATCGTGCAATCTTTGTTATCATGCCCCACTACTTCACAACTCAACTTTTGATTCATTCGCTGAGCCTCTAGACACTTCACATATTCTAAATTGTTTCAATTCAGTTATCATCATGCATGGTAAGTTAAGGTTACACTCATTTTCGTTTTGAATTTCCTAAGCCTTTTACATACTATCTATTTTGTAATACAATCTGCAAATATCCCAAGTGCTTTACCATATTTAGGTGATATACCTTGTTTATTATTTTATATATTATATTATTTAAGGCTTATAACTATGTTTAGGCTTGAACATTCTGCGGAGAGCCAAAAAAAGTGACAGCCAGTAGTTGCTGCCTCTGTTTTCTCGTGGTCCATGTATTCTGCTGAAGTTGTTAAATACTTTTTACCCATTTGCTCCAGAACTTTGCTTTGTCGCATGTTTCTGCAACTGTCTATAGATCCAATTCTTCGCTTTTCATTAAAGTCTTTTGGAGTTACAATAAGAAGTGATTCCACAATAAAGTGACCTGGTTTCAGAATATCGTCTCCATCCGTGTCACTATTTTAGGTGACCAGGGAGCGTGAGTTCTGCTTCAATTTGGTATAGCAGTGTAGTGAACTCTTTAAGGCTGAAGCTATTGTCGTCGAAAATCCATTTGAGATGGTATTTTACCGACTTTACTCAAGCTTCCCAGATTCCTCCTCCACTTAATGTCTTTTTGTTCGAGTTTTCCAAAGAGGTTAAGGTCATCCATGAATATTGTTGAAGTTGCGCTGAGAACCTTATTGTTTGATGGTCTGGATATATTGCTATACATAATGCATCCCAGTTCAGCATTCTGTCCCAGAGTCTTTTTGATTTTTAAACATTTTTTCAACATTATAGGTGAAGAATAAAGCCACTCAAATAATGACATTAATTCTACTGCACTCTTTAAAGTATAGGTATACTAATTCACAGCTCGTTATGTGAGATTCCCTGAACTTCAGTATTGCATTTGATTCACTGGATTTTTAGCTATAGCTCTGCTTGATCGCAGATATCGTTCCTGCTATTATCACCTTGGAGAATAACTCGAAGAATGTGGAAATTCTAAGGGATTTCCATTAAAATGAGGAATATGCACTTATAGTAGCTCCGGGACATCTTTTTTAATGTAGCGCAAGATTCTTACTTTTCTATCAATTTTCCTTGATAGTAAGTAGACCTGCCACATCAGTTCACAAATTTTGTGAATGTTAAAGGCAGACACCTCACATCCTGCCCAACTGGGTGACCGATGTCTCCAGTTTCTTCCAAAGGAGTTCATATGGCTTTTGTGGTCCACGATGTCGTCCAGATTGCTTTGCTCTACGCTAAAACGCACTTCTTTTAGTTGAACCCATAACCACTTTGCTCTTGTTTCCAGAACCCTAACGGCAACTTCGAACTTCAACCTGGACACTTTTATATTTCTGGATATATCTTTTACTTTTACTGCTGTTTGATTGAAGAATAGTAACATTTGAGCACTTGTGTTCTTCGCTTTCTATTGTTAAAGCCACAGAAAGTGCTTAGTTTGTTTGTTTTACAGAGTTTTGTTGCTTGAACTAAATAGTTGTAAGTTCTATTAGTATTTAAATCAGATCGAGTCTCCGGCTCGAGAGACCAAAATGTATGTACTATTTTCTTAGTAACTGATGAGTACGAACTTCAAAACAAAACACGCGTTCTGTTCGTAACTGATTATTTATTTGTCTGACCCAGACCTTTATACCCTGGGTCATACATATTTTCAATTCTTAACATTATATATTGCTAATTATATTTTATATACATATTTATATATTATATATATATATATTATTATATTAGTCTTAGACCTATGTTCAAGCTTGAAATACATTTTGTCATAAATTTTCAAACTCGCCTTACTGCCTTCGATCCGTTGGCTTTTTTTTCGTAACGTCTGGCTTTGTTTCCTTCTTCTCCTGAATCTCCAAAAACTTCCACTGACCGTTTGCTATGCGTGCCATTTTTCGACCGTTTTGCTTTATCGTGCCTGAGTTATTAGGTTTCCAACTTGTATGACTTTATTCGGTATGATAAACTCAACAAAAATAAAAGAGATAACTTCAATTATACGCTATAGCGCTGTAAGCTCGTCCTAAGACTAGTCTTTTACTCAGACTTCTCGAGCACACTTTGATTTTTCATCTTACAACCATTAATATTATTTTTAATATTTATTTAATCAATAAAACTATTAATGGTTACCGAACCTCTGCAGTTAAAGCTTCGACAACAGACTTTTATCTTATATCATATTATATATTATAATTATCAATAGGCGGTGTTTTGAAAGCGATAGGGTATACAATTCTTGAGTACAAATAAATATATAGAAGGTTATAAAGGTAAATTTTCCAAACATATTGCAACACCATCCGATAAAATAGCAAATTAAACACTTTTTTGTTCAATATAATTGATGAAATTAATAAATTGTTTATACTACACTGTATGGTTTGCGAACATTGGAAATAAGTTTCTTGTGTGATATGCAATAATTTTAATAAAAATTCTGCCAGCGGTTTTCGCTCTACTTATTTTAAGAAGACAAAGTTGACTTTTCCGAACGAAATAAATAACTAGGACACACTTTCTTTTATTTGCGTAAAGTACACCCATTAAACTTTTCTATTTATAGTTAATTCTATTTAACTATAATAATAAATTAAAATATGTCATTTTAACTAATATAATGTTATTTTTCTAACGTTTAACTGATGAATCAGTGAAAATATGTGGGCACTGAGGAGGATGTCAATAAGAAAAATTGCAAAAAGTGTTGGCCGAAATAAGAGCATGGTGGAATAATTATTAAAGAACCCAGAAAATCATGAAAAAATCAGTTTACCTATAGAGTGGCCTGTTTGCAGACATAATTTAAATCCGATTGAAAACCTTTGGTGTACCTTTTCTTTTTTATTTAAAATAGATTCATGGTTAATATTCTTCGTTTCGTTTATTTAGCTAATGTTTACAAACAATCACTTGTCAAAGTTACTTATTTCGATGACAAATATTTTGTTGAATTGTGTTCTTATACTGTCTAACGTTTTCTTTTTTAATTTTATTAATATTATTAAGTTTAAACTATAATTTTTTTATATTATCTCAAAATATATAACATAAGTCAAAAGAGACAAAACTGTAACATATAAAAATATTGCGTTTTCAATTGTTAATTGGTTGGTCTTGAATTTTGCTATGTAAAAACGAAACAATTTGTATTTTAGCCTGAAGAAGAGAAGGCATCTCCGTACAGAGTTCACAAGACCGCACATATTAGTTAGGCTTTTTCAAGAGACCTGATTACGCAACTGAGTATAAGGCAATTAAGTAACGTAAACCGATATAACTTGCATAACGTAAACTGCGCCTTTGAGTTACGCTCTAATAATTTACACGCTTGGCAGCCGGAGCAATATTAAAAATATATGTAAAATGAGCTTAGCGACACTGCGCCGTCGAAAAAATAAATAATTGAATTTCGAATACCGAGAAATAAGAAGCAACCAAAATCTTTGTTAAGAAAAGACTACTTAATTAGCGGTGCCCATCTCTCTTTGAGTAAGACTGCGCTTTGCAAAAAATAATATAAATTTTAACCCATCGGTCGAATTTCAATATTAATTATATACAAATTGTTAAGAATAAGAAACTTAAATTTTTTTCATTATTTTATATTTACTTATTGCAGGGTAGAACACAAATACCGCAGCATTTTTCCATTCCACTTAAGTTTTTTTCAGCTTCTCTCATATCTGCATTGATTTGATCCATTCCTTCTTCAATCCGATCAAGTTGTTCTAAAATTAGAGAATTGTATTTTTGAAATAGCTTTAAGCAGTAAATAACATTATTTGATATTAAAAAGATTCCGATTTACTGTGTTGGTAATTTAATGAAAGATAAATATACTTGTCGGACTTGGAGTTGGTTGGGTAAATCGTGTTCTCGTTCTCATGTAGCGAACCGATACTTGGTTACCATTAAAGTCATCATTGTGTTGATTCACATTTTAATTGTTTAGCTAATAAGCTTTTTTATTAGCTGTTGCAATAAGAACAAAAGTATATTTCGAATTTTATGTTTTATTTGTCGTAGCGATGCGCGATGCAGCTG
>SCDZ01000977.1:0-17047 GCA_004143845.1 Drosophila lacertosa | reverse complement strand
GGGGGGGGGGGGGGGGGGGGGGGGGGGGGGGGGGGGGGGGGGGGGGGGGGGGGGGGGGGGGGGGGGGGGGGGGGGGCGCGTGTTTCACACAACTCAGCACAATTGCGCACATAAATTTAATGCGCCAAATAATACGCAAGACAAGTGAAACGCATATTTAAGTCGACTCGAGAAGTACGAGAACACATTGTGCGCAACTCTCGCCCAGGGGCGGGCCTGGAGAGGGGGCCCGAGGGGGGGCGAGGGTCTTAAAGAGATGTGGTGCAGGAGCAATGCTTACAGTGGGAATGTGGCAAGCTAAAGAAGCGCCACATGTAATTAAAATTAAATTCAAAAAAACTTTTCATGAGCTTTGACTTAAAAAGCTTTGGCAAAGAGAAAAGCTTTGGAAAAGAAAAAGCTTTTAAATGAAATGCAAATTTTTTTAATTGAAAAAGCGTTTGTAATGCACACATGTTCAAATTAACAATAATAATAACAATAGTAGAAAAATATAAAATCATTTTAAAAGCTTTTAAACATATTTAAGTATTTTTATAACTTTTAAAAGCACTTTCATGATCTTAATTTAAAAGCTTATAGTAAAAAACAAGTTTTAAGAGTAATTATAGAAATACGCCCAAAATGTCAAAGCTTCTCTAGTTATCCAAAGCTGACAAGTTTAAGAAAGCTGCAGTTGTTAATGAACTAAGGGATAAAATAAATATATGTTTATTAAGTTTTTTTTAATATTTATTAATTAATTATTTATTATAAATAATTAATTTAAAAAAAATCCCCATTTTGCAAGACTTAAGAATGTGGCTGAATTAAAGTTAAATTAAGTTAGCTTTTAAGAAGCTTTACAAGAATGAAAAGCTACTAAAAGCTTTAAAGTAATGTCTAGCTTTTTAAGGAATGATAAAACCACACAAGGATTGTAGTATTAACAAAGCTTTCAACAAATTAAGCAACTTTAAGCTTTAAGTTTTATTTAATTTATAATGCTTTACATTGTTCGCACTTTAAATCACTTTTCAACCACTGTGCAGCTAAAAAACTTGAGGAACTTTGCTTTTTGCGTCGTTGTATATGTATATACATATATATTTTTATTATGTTTTTTGAACAACTTGAGATTTACACAAAATACATGGCCATACACACAAACCCACATATAGAGAGATTTTAAGGACACACACACAATACACACACACACACACACACATACACACTGCTGGTGCTGCTTCACACACTCATTTGAATGTATAACAACAAGTTGAACGTAGAAAATGGCAGCACACAAAAGGACGTCGAAACGAAAGGACGACATGAATTATTTAGAACGCCACAAACACACACAAACACATACACACACACACACCTCTATGAGTGTGTGTGGGAAATGTTTGATTAAATTTGCTGCCACTTGTAAACAGAAAGAGAGAGCGAGAGAGAGAGATGGATAACTTTTGGTGAGCTGTCGGAAATTAACTCGTTTTATGGCGCATTACATTTAACTAGGTCTAAACTTGACTCTACGAACTGAGCGAACAGAGTGTGAGAGAGAGTTAACTAATTTCGCGCCTGGCAGTAGGTCAAAACGGGACATTTATTCCACTGACAGGCACAATTCCAAAACATAATTCACACAAGGATAAATGGCTATGGCGTGGTAAAGAGGAAGAGGACGCAATCAACAATTGTTGCATGAATAAGCAGCGAGTCGAGACCAAAGTGGGCTGATTGAATTGCGTGGCTAATGATTTGACCTCACACCAACACACAAACACACAAACACGCACACACACACAGATCACTGCGCAATTGTTGTGGCAACCCTCGGACAGGCAGCTCAAAATTGTGCCATGAAAAGTAACGAATGGGGATGGGGTTCATTGATAGCTCCATTAGATGATGATGGAAATTAGAGGCTGCCTGTCGACGCGCAGTTGCCAAAAGTGAATAGGGATGGAAAAAACCTGTATAAATAGAAAATTCATTTATGGGAAAAACCAATTTCAATCATTTGTCAAAACAACTCAACTCGCTGATTTCGTTAATCCCACGTTTATAGATGAAGACAAGCTGTGTTTTAGATTTTTTTTTTTTGAAGGGTTCTTAGTTCCTTTACTTAATCTCGCATATTCCAGGTAACTCTCTTTATTTATAGATTTTATTTAGGATATGTTTTCTGATTTCCTTACTACTTAACTTAATTCATTTCTTAGGATATTTTTTATTTTCTCTAAAGTAATATATAAAACTTTTATTTCTTTGTTTTTCGTACTCAATTTGTTGCTTTTTGACTTCATCAATTTTCCTCTTTCTATTAATTATAAGAAAGTCTTAAATGCCCAAAATGAGATGTGTTCACTTATATTTAAAGGTCTTAATAATGCAACATAATATATGGGATTTTTTCTTTCCTTCTTTTCCTAATATGTGGGACTTTATTTCTTTCCTCTTTTTTTCTAATATATGGGACTTTATTTCTTTCCTCTTTTTTCCTAATATATGGGACTTTATATCTTTCCTTTTTCCTAACTATTTAGCTCAATGCATTTCCCAAGTCATCCCAATTCAGAGGCGTCCTTCAATGTAAGCTTTACAGAAGTTATGCCCACTCATATAAGGGCCAATTTAATTCTCTTAGACAATATTTAAAATGTTCTCTGTTCTTCTAACAATTTAACTAAATTTTTTATTTAAGTTCAGACTAATTTAAAAGATGTCTTTAATATAGGTCTACCAAAAGGAACTCCAAATTTTCTTTAAGCTTCTTAATCGAAAGTTTTTAGTGCAAGCCCAAAAAAAGCTGTCTTTACTTTTCTTTGGGTGTCGAAATTAATATTTCTGGCCTTTCATTTTTATTGTTCTCCTAATTATTAAACTCAGTACAGTTCTAATAAGACCTGAAAGAGAGACCCAGAGAGAAAATGTGATTATATTAAACTGATTTCAATTTATTGCTATTAACATTTATTCGCCTTTTTATTACCAAGATTAAACTTATTCAAATGAGTTATTTAATGTAAGTTTCCAAGTAAATCCTACTTCAATATAAATCCAGCTAGCTTCCACTTTATTTATTTATTATAAACTTTGCTTAAATTTCAATTTGAAATGCCCACAAAACTCACTTATTTTATAATCAAATTCTTAACCCTTCGGTTGCCTCACAAAATTAAATTTGGTTTACATAATGCAATTTTGGAGAAAAAAAAAATTGTATTGAACAGTTGCATTGAAAACCCGCCACAGAAAAATACCAATCGAAATAATTGCATTTACCCAATGGGCGTTCAACCAAAACAAAAGCCCCAACTAAAAGAAAAAAGCCCCCTTGCAATAATTTGAAGCAAGTCGGAAAATCCCAAATGAAAAACTTTATTATAATAAACAATTTACGAGGCAGCAACGGAAAAGTTGTGCCCAGCTTCCACAGGGAAAAACAAAAGGGAAAACCTAAAAGCAGCAGCAACTAAGTTTTCCTCAAACCCTTCGCCCTTTTTATTGAATAACTTCTGTGTGCTGCGATTGACATGGAATTTTCCTGGTTTTTTTGCATAAATTGTTTAGTTTTCCACTCTGTTTATTGAAATAAGCTTTTGATTAATGCTGCTAAAGTTACAAAGATCGAAGGTTTTGTCTTTTAATATTCAGTTAATAAAAGACATGTCTATTGGAAAGATTTAACTTGTTGATGATGGCCAAATAATAGAATAACAAAAATATATAATATTTATTTAGTTTTTTTAAACTTAACACAAGGAAATAAAAATCCAATTTAAATTTACTTTTTCATAGCATACTTTTCAGAGAGAAAACCTTTCCCCAGAGTAGTTGGAAGGGAGATTTTTGTGAATTGTTTTCGAGTGCATTTTGGTAACAACTTTAACTGATATAAACTGATAAAGCTTGTTGATAATAAAGCAATTAAATAATCACCACATATCATATTTATGTAGATTTTTTCAAAACTTAAGACAAAAGAAAAGAAATCCAATTTAAATTTACTTTAAACAAAATAAATAATACAATTTTAGGCTAAAGTGGAAAACCTTTTTTTTTATAGAAATATTTCAAAACAATATTTCTTTATATATACCATTATTCTCCTAGTCCAAAAGATTAATAATACTTAAAGCCAAATAAGCATGTGTCAAAAAAACCGAATTTAGCATAAACATATATGTAAATTTTTCATAGCATACTTTTCAGGGAGAAACCCTTTCCCCAAAGTAGTTGGAAGGGGAGATTTTTGTGAATTGTTTTCGAGTGCATTTTGGTAACTACTTAAACTGCCAAAGTGAATCTCAATGCCATTTGTCTTGGTTTTGCTTGTCTTCGGAGGTATTTTTGCGCTAGCTAGCTAGGTAGCTGCGAAATCAAATTGACAGCGACAGGCCACAAAGTGGAAGGAGCTGAGGGAATGTAGGGCGGATGGGTGGGGGTAGGGAAAGGGAGGCGGAAAAAAGTTGTCAGACACGTCTGCGGCAGGCACTTTGGCATGATTAGTGGGCGGCAGGTTGGACACGACAGGTGCGACTCAGGTGAGACATGAGTCGTGTCACGCAGCAGCCGCAAGGCACATAAATCTAATGCGAAAGCGAAAAATTGTAGCTGCAAAAGGAACTCCAGGCTAAGCCGTCGAAATCTGTTGTAATTGAAGTGGAAGTTGTGTGTGTATTTTTATTTATTTATGGGACGCTCCAAAAGGTGCAAATGTTGCTGATAATTTGATCCACCCAAAAGGCGGGATACGAGGGATGTGCCACAATATTCGTCCTGCCGTGCAGCTTATCAAGCTGGACAGCTGACAGTTGTTGTTGCTGTTGCTGTTGTTGTTGTTGTTGTTGTTGGCAGACACGACAACATTTTACAAATGCACTTCAGACAAAAACCGCAGCGCACTTGGCAAACATTTCGTCAGATAAATTGCTGCCTGTCATTTGCCCTAGGGGATCGGGGGAAAGGCGGAACCGCTTTAAGAATGGTTTTACATTAGCCTGACGCACATGACACATGCCACATGCCACGTACCACATGCCACTCAATGCTTCTAATGCATCCAATTATTGTTGTTCTTATTGTATTTTTTAGTTAGTACAAGCAAAAAGCTTTTTAAGCCCTAAACCTTGTTTAAGCTGCTTAAATTAAGCACTTGATTGCTTTGGCACTTGTTTAAAACTTTACTTTGACTTAAGCCTGTTTTTATCCTTAACAACATTAAAAAGAATTTTTGGGCAAAATATGTTCCCTAAAAAAATAATCAAAAAAATTTATCTTGCTATATTTTAAGCTTCCATAACTTTAGCTCTACAAACTTTTTTTCTGTAAAAGAAAATAAGCCAAAAATGTATGTATATAATAAGAATTTATATTTCTATATTGTAAATTTTAATAAACTATTTTTTCTTTTAAAAAAGCAATTCAGAAATTGTAAAAATAATATAAATTGTATTTCTATGTTTTAAGCTTGAAGAACTTTTTCAGCTGAAGCTTTAATTAATTTTAAAAAAAGGAATTTACGCTCAATAAATTAATCTTTTCTCAGTATTTACTTTTTAATAATTTAATATACAAAATTTTAAATACACTAAAACTTTTGGCCAACTCTTGTTTATCCTAAAATATTCTCTCCTTTGTTAATTACCCGCACTCTCTCTTTGTGGCCGTCCAAAGTCAATGCCCAAAAATGTATTTAACTTGATTATCAGCTGTGGTACTATTTAACCCCTCCCCCCTTCCTCCCCCTGCTCCTAGCTGTGTTTTTTGGCAGACATGCAGACACCTTTCCAGTACCAAGTCCAAGACTTGAGGCGCAAATCAAATTCGACGCTCAATTAAAATTCAATTTGTTGCGCGCCATTAATTAGATTCTCCCCCCCCCAATCAGCCCCCAACCCCTCCCCCTTTCTACTCTTCAGCAGCTAGACGAACTTTTCAGACAGCGCCACCTGTGACAGACCAAAGAGGAGACTTTTCCTTCTCCCCATCTCCCGGCCCCTTTCCTCTCACCAAGCTCAAGCCCAGCTTGTACTTAATGCAATTTTTCTCAGCAATGCTTCAACGAACTGCAGCCAGAGGGAAATGGGAAATGGGAAATGAGGAAAGTGGCAGGAGAAAATGCCACGGGGCCAGGCATGGGCAACCTTTCTAATTAGTGGGGCAGCATTGGCCTGAGGGGGCAACGAAGGTATCGAAGGCAGAGTTGGGGCCGAACATTGCTTCGACACTTCAATTAGTTGTAATCTATGCGCATAAATTGCCGGCTAGATGAATGGCCCCCAGCAGCGTGCAACATGTGGCAAGGCCAAGCTAAACGTTGGTCCAAGCACGCATAAATTACGCATACAGAAGGCAGGGGTTGAAAAAGTAATACTCTAATTGTTTTTTCTTTTTATTTTATACAGACTGAATTCGGCTGTTGTTTTTCCCTTTTTTTTTTTGCAAACTGGCAGCAGGTGGCATCTCTGAATCTATCAGGTATATATTTAAATTTGGCCAGCATTTAAAAGCGGATCCAATTTATATGTGCCTTTCTTTCCATACGTCCCTTGGCTTGTTTAAGCCCATCGATCTTGGGGACTACCAAACCTGGAGACTTAAAATTCACGTATAAAGAGTCTTCTCTTCAATAAGTAACTTACATTTTTCATTTATGTTTCGTTAAATAGTCAATTTGTATAAATATCGATAGGAATAGATCAATCGATAGGGCTCTAGGGTTTCTAGCGGATATCTCAGAGTCTATGGAAGCTAGAGCTACCAAATTTGGTGTAATAGGGTCTAGTTAGATAAGCGCTGATAATAACTGATTTGTTTTTTGGCTAACAGCTCCCATTCGCCCCTCCGCATAAAGTCTAAGTACTTCTATAAGTACAACCCTTGAGCTTTGGATTAAAATTTTCGTTTTTTCATTAGTATATTACATATTTATAGAAATCTGTATTTGTAAGATTAAATCTATGTATTTATAAATGCAAAGAGAGAAAATAAGTGTATATAAAGACATTTGGCAGTTGTGGTTTTAGGGTAACTGTAAGTCAACAGCGCCCATTTGGAGCCCACTTATATTATTATAAATGTATGTGTATATCAGCAAACGGTCAATGGCTTTTTTGTGGCCAACTGAACTCACCTGCTTCTGCAATGTGTTGGAGAGCTCCTCGAGGCACTCCTTGCGCTCGAAACGTTCAAACTTGAAGCTATTCGAGCGATAGAGCTCATTGTCCTCACGTCGACGATTGCGGCACAGGCGACGTGTGATAATATTGCCACTTCCACTCAAACGGGGTCTATCAACGTGAAAAAAAATATGGAGAAGAGGAGAACAGTGATTAGAAGGGAAAAGAACAGTAAAAGCATTTGAAACTATAAGTGTTTTTTTTTCTATCCAGAGCGAAACTTTTGTTCACTTCGAGCACTTTTATCGATCGCAATAGTTTAAAGCTATTGGGATTGAAATATAAAAACCCACAAAAAACCAGCTGCGATTAAAATTACAAATACTTATTCCCAAAATTGAAAACCTTTTTCAGGATATAAAACTTTTACCCATATTAATTATTGAATCTGTGCGGATTTAATTAAACTTTTAAATTCAGCAAGTATCTTTCTATGCATCGGTAGGTTAAGTTCATTGGGAGCACTATCTTTTCACAGATATTTAAATACATATATTAATTTAAAGTGGTCTTTTAACTAGCTTTGAAATAAAAATAATGATATCAAAGTGATGTCCCCTAACCTTTAAACTAATCCTTTTCTATGCTTGCATTTCATAATATCCTTTGAAGCTCTCTGTACTCTATACTCTGCTTGAGCCCCAAGCTACTCGCAGTGCTAACCAATTGCCCAAAGAGCTGTGACATTAATTTAGGTATTAAATTTCAGGCTATCTTAGCCTTTAATTGCGCCTCTCATCATTTCCATAGGCCCAACAAAGTTTGCAGTTTAGAGCTGACCTCTTTTTTTTTTTTTGGTTTTTGTTTATTTTGTTTTTTTTTTTTTTTTTTTTCTCCATCCATTTGCCTCCTTCTTTATTTTACCGTTGGCGGCTCGTTGTCAGCGCGGTCTTTCATTGCCCCCAACCAGCCCCGCCCCCTCAACCTGCGCCCCTGCTTGGGGCAAGCACCTGGCAAGAAGCTCGTTAGGCGGCGCTTCATTAAAATTTGACACATTTGGGACGCAGGCCGTGTTAAAAACTAAGAGAAACCAAAAAAAAAAAAAAAAAAAAAAGAAATACTAAAAAAACAGAGAAAGGGAAATTTGCCGAGTCGTGGCAGGTGTCGGGTTAAAGCCGCAGCATTTAAAGTTGCCAACGTGGGAAATGTCGTCGACCCACTTTTCCACTTTTCCATTTGGGTTCACATTCCGACCGCGCCCCCCATTTCCACCGCCCCCGCAGCACTTCAATGAAGCCAACTAACCGACTCACCGAATAACCCGACTCCAGACGTGCCACAAACAATTGCATACAAAGGGGAGTTTAAGTGAAACCGACTAGCAAATACCCTTTAAAAAAGTCTAAATCAAGAGGCTAGAAAATATCCTGCTGTAATTTAAATTTGAAGTGGAGAAAACCTGAATAAAAGTTGTGCTAAAATAGTTTCCAAAATAATTCAACTATAAATCAAGAAAATGCATACCCTGTATATATAAAAATCCATAAAAGTATCCTGCCTGCCTGTCATACCCTTTCTTTTCCTTTTTTATAAATACAGGGTATTAAAACAATGCACAACAACTCAACGGCGAACAAAAGCCACAACAACAAGGCTCAAGTGTTGCCCCCGCACTTGGCCACTTGCAACTTCAACTTGCAACTTCAACTTGCAACTTCAACTTCAACTCCAACTGCAGCTGCAACTGCAGCCTCAATTTCGACCCCGACGGAGTCAGCCGTTGCCAGCTTCAACTTCAACCCAAAGGACAACTCACCCGCAGGGTTTGCAGTGCGTCATGTGCAGATCCCAGTTCAGGTGAAAGTTGAACATGCGCAACTTGGCAACCGCGCGTTGCCTCAACGAGATGTCTGGCGGCGTCGGTGCCGCTGCCGCGGCCACAGCTCCTCCGCCGCCGCCGCCGCCGCCTCCTCCACCTCCTCCTCCTCCAGCTATGACTGTGCCCCCTGCTGCTGCTTGGCCAACTGGCTTGGCGCCAGTTGCTGCACGCTGCGCATTTGGGTACATCATAACAGTGCCGCTGGGCGCCGAGCTGGCAAACAGGCGATGCGAAGTGGAAACTGACCCGCTGCCATAATGCCCGTGGCCATGGCGATAGTGCTGATGGTGCTCCTTCAGCGTGTAGAAGCCTCCGGAGGAACTGCAAAAGGTAGAGTTTCGGTTAAAAAGGATACTTTTATATGTATATAAATAATTGACATGTTGATAAACTTACTGATAAGCTAATATATTGACTGGGTGAGACTTACAAGAGGATAAGATTGATTGAACGATAAGCTTAAAGTTGGTCTTGATTGAAGAGCAAACTGATTGACAAACTAACTTATTGACTTGAATAAAGAGTCTGACAGACCGACTGAATATATCTCTCCAAGTAGTTATCTATGCTTATATAAAGACATACACCCATATAAAACTGATTGTCCTGATTGACTGACTGACAAATGTACAGCCAAACTGAGAGACAGTCTGACTGATTAAAGAGAAGCTTGATTGATTCAACAGAGGAAGTGACTAAAAACCTGACTGTTTTATTGACTAATAGACAGACAGATTGTGTGATAAGCGAACCGGGTGACATATATGTACATATATACATAAGCTTATATACAAATGATTGTCGCGATTGACCGTCTGATTGACAAACTGCAAACTAACTGATTGAATAGACTTGCAAACCAATTGAAACACTAGTGAACTAGTGAACTGATTGATCGACCGGCAGACAGGCAGACTGGCTGACTGAGAGATAGACAATAAATTGAATGACTAGCAGACTGACAGACTGATTGTCCGACAGGCCATATTAAAGGGGTAAGTAGCTAATTAACGGACAGACTGACCAACTGATTAACCAACAAACAAATTGACTAAATGATTGATAGACTGTCTTACTAAATATCTAACAAACTCATTTGACTGAATGAGAATATATATACATACTATTTATATACACTACAATATTTAAAACAAACATTCTACCCAATAAACGGGATTAGAAAGTGATGTATAAGAGAAACAACCGTGCAACGCCGGGTAATCAACTATAAGCTACAGGTATTTAAGCTAACGGCACTGTTCCACTTACGACATATTATCGCCGCCGGGATCGCCCACGCAGCTGGTCACACTGGCCATGCCGCCGCTGCGTCGCGGTCGGCTCTTGCGTCGACGTCGCCGCCGACGCTCCGAGGATGCGGTGCGCGTTTGCAGCACATGCTGGCTGAGCGACTTGTGGCAATTGGAAGGCGGCAGACCGCTACTAGCCAAACGTCGACCGGTCGCATTGCTGCCGCCGCCGGCGGCCGCCAAGCCCTGCACGGCCACAACGGGAACGGGCACGTCTCCAAAGCCGCCCGCCGAACTGATCGTGTCGCTGGACTGCGGCGTTGCGGCTCCAGCCGCAGCAGCGCCGGCGCCAGCAGAGACAGCCGCGGGGGCAGAGGCGGAGACAGAGGCAGCGGCGTTGCTCTGCTGCTGTGCTTGATTGTGGGCGTGGCTGTGGGCGTGCGATTGCGACGACTGCGATTTGCTGTTGCGCAGGCTGTGATTCACTTTGCGCCACATGCGTTCCATGGCTGCGACTGTGGATTCCTTTTATCGTTGTCGTTGTCGTTGTTGTTTTAGTTATAGTTTGGGTTTTGTTTTTGTTTTTGTTTTACTCTATGCAATTTTAGCTAGCTACAAGGGGCTTTGTGGGATTGGCTCTGGGTAGGAGCTAGGAGCTGTAGTGGAAGTTGTTGTTGTTGTGGCTTTATTGTTGCGAGGTGGCAGCACTTTCTTGTTGGCTTGTCAGCTGCGGCGCTCTGCCTAACAACGGCAGCAGCAGCAACGGCAGCGGCAGAGACATGACTGCACACACACACAATAACAAAAGGCTACTCAGCAGGAACTATGCATTGTTTTGTTGCTTTAGTCGTTGTTTTTGTTGTTGTTGTTGTTGTTGTCTGTGGACTGCGGAAGCAGAAAACAAAGAGCATGAATTGAGTTAAAACAAACACAAACACATAAACACAAACATACACATGTACAGAAGCGCTCTGAGCTCTTTACGTTCCATACGTATATGTGTGTGTATTTTGTGTTTGTATGCGTGCCAAAAACTTTTGTCATGCACTTTTAGGTTAAGCACGCGCTTCACTCATTTTGTTAAGTCGCGCCATTGTTCTTGCTCTCGTTGTTATTGTTGTTGTTGCCATTGCACTTGTGAATGAAAATGAATTGTGAATTGCGGAGAGCAATTGAGTGAGGCGCACACAAAAACACACACACACACACACAAGCATACGCACACACAATAACTCAACTAAAAAAACTACTGCAGACATACTCTGCTTTATTTTATTTATGTATATTATATTGTGTTTTTACACATTTTTACTGCAGCACAAACACGGAAAAAAATTTAGAAATAAATAGCAGCAATCAGGAGCAGCTAAAAGCAACAGCGAGAACTGAAACTGCGAAGATGACAACCGCAACGACGAAAGCGACGTCGACGGCGACGGCAACGACACACATTTCACGTTTTGTGTAATTTTGCGTTAGTAATGAGAGAAGAGAGCACACACAAAAACAGCCACAAACACACACACACAAATAGAGACACAGACCAAGCAGAAAAGTAAAACAGGAGAGTTAAATGGCGCGTTGGCAGCCAAAGCGCCGCATTTGTTGTCGTCAAGCTGTTGTTGTTATTGCTGCTGCTAACAGTTCTATGCTAGAGCCTCTCAATGCGAACAGTGGACAAAAGAGGTGCGAAATTACGTCGCACATATTTTGAGTGCATAAAGCGAAGAGTCAATGAGCAACACAATGTTAACCACTCCAATTGAAGCTGGGCGGCCTAACTTAAGAGAGACGGTGACAGCTTAACGAAATTACGCATTAGTAGGAATATCGATAAAGAATAATTGTAGAGCCCAAAGAGCCAAGAACACAGGAGCTATAAAAGCGCAGCTTTAATCATCAAGGCGTGAAAGCTAAGGGAAGAGCCTTAAATATCGTGTGAAAAGTAACTTAAAGTATGCCTTAAATTGATGCTCTTAAGAATGCTACTTGAAAGTGATGCATATTAATACCATAATAAATAATAAAAGTATGCTTGAACTGCTCACAAAAACCTTCGAACATTAACTTAAGCCTGGCAGGGCCACAGAGAGCGACCGTCTGGTCTGTGTGCAAGCCGGCGCTCAAAGAGAAGAGCGAACGAATCATAGATCATCAGACTTTCATATGCACAATTCAAGCTATCTTCGGCAACACGAAGTGCTGCTTACGGCACATGAGAGGCTGGGCTTGATTAGTCATAGCTTTCGAGCTCTGTTTGGCGATACGTGCACCACTGTGCACGGTCCCTGCACAGACAGGAGCTGCCCATGTGCTCGCTCTCATTCTCTCTCTCGGTCGCTAGCGCTCTGCGCTCGGGTGTGCGTGGGCGCCGTCGTCGTGGTATCCCGTGCCACATCCTGTGTATAACACAAACAATTTGCGCTTGACGCTGCAAGGGAATTCCTTGCGAGAGCGTTGCGCTACCAAAGGAATCATCAAATGAAGCAATGATATGATTTAATCATTTTCTTTATATTTTTTTCGCTCGGTTCACTCTGTCGCTTTTTGCTGCCTACTTTTCGGCACACAGACACCCTCGCACTCACTCAAACGCACACAGAGTCACCGGAAACGGAAGCGCTTCGATACGCCTAGCTTAGCCTATTTTGCCAAAATTTACATTATTTTTTTGTCGGTTTTTTTTATCACAAACAACGAATTTTGCTGCGGCTTTTGGCCAGGAGCAGCAGCCTCTGCCCGTTTATTGGCAACGCGCACGCACAAATAAAGCAGCCGCGACGAGCGACGCTCAGCACTGCCAGCGCCAGCGTCAGCAGCGCCGCATTCCTTTACGCTCAACTCGCTCTCGCTGGTGCTCTCTCGCTGTCGCTGCCGCTCTCTCACTGTCATTGGCTGTGCTGTCATTGGCTCTCTGTGCAAAATGTAAACATTGAACAAGCCACCGAAACCGGGCTGCTAATTGTTGTGCGGTCCGGCAAGCCGCTGATTATCTCGGCTAAACTAATCTGTATTTATATAAGCTTATGCTTTTGACCTATTCGACTTTTTAGTGCTACCTTCCCAATTGTTCGTTACAGAAAGCGCATTATCGTTAGCAGCGCTGTTGGCCAATAGAAATGTATCGAATTTCGACAAAGCAAACGGCATATTTTGGGGCATTTAAAAAAAAAAACGCGGTTCGTTGGCCGCAAACCTCTAGCGCCATCTGTGGTTGGCCTGTGGCAACGGAAGTGTCGTTAGCATACGATAGATGGCGCTAGCACCATGCACACGAGCAACTTTTTGAAATCATATTGGAATATGGTAATAAACGTTGATCCTTCATAAAATGTAAATAAACTTTCAGAACAGTGAGCCTATTTATTTTATTTCAATTTTTAATATATATATATATTTAAACTTTTAGACTATAAAACAAAAAAATGTAATTAATCTCTCAAATCCACAAGTTCCCATCAAAACTACAATTAAAGTTAGGTTTTTTTGTTGTATTTAAGTTTGCTTTGTTTTTCTTTTGTTGTTTTTTGGTTTTTGTTATAATATTTTAAATTGGTTTGCCAGTTGGCTGCCATATTTCTCAGCTTTATCGTAATCGTTATCGCTATCGTTATCGTTATCGGTATCTAGATCGGCATTTGAATGTTGCCTTTGATTTGAATGCGTGGCATAATACAGTTATCGTCGTTATCGATATACTTGGTATATGCGGGCCACTTCGATTTAGTGATCGTTATCGGTTATCGGCATCGCTTATCGATAGCGCGAATTTGCATGCTTAAAAAGTTTGCTTTACCCATACGTAAATGTTTATATATGCATATATGTATGTATATATATAAATCTAATTATATATACTTTATGATCTTGATCAGTTAGTTTAAACATTTAGTTGACATCGAACATACGCACACACAAGAAATGCCTTTATACGGTTGGTTTACTGTTGCTTCATTTTTTTTTCTTTTTGTTTTTGTTTTTTTTTTGTTTTGTTTTTGGTTTTAGTAGATATACTATATATATATTTGTTTTGAGATATTTTGCCGCTATATCTGATATCTGTACCATAGCACTACGTTTTACGCTCACAAACAAACATACGCACGCATTCACACGCATACCCAAACACACACCAACTTTTACAAAGGAAATTGCATTTAGTTACTGTTATACATATATATAATAAATATATATATTTATATTCTTTTTTTTTTTTGTTTACCTTACGACTACCAAAAAACGTTGGTATTGGCCTATTGCGCAGTTTTACAAATTACAAATTTTCGACACTGTGAGATCTTAAGATTTTCTGCATTTCCAGGGCACTTGCCCCAATGTGCGTTGATTGCTTGTCAAAGTGTATTTGAAAAAAAACAAAATGTACTCAATTTGCAGGGCTGCCACCCAAGTTTCGAGAAACGAACGCAAGAGCGCGCCTTCTTTGCTGCTTTTTGGGACATTTTTTTGCAAAACATAAAACCAAAAACAAAAAGTACCCAAGCATTTGATTTGCTTGGCAATTCACAACGCGAGCTTCGTTTTCGCTCGGCTCCTCAGAACGCTCACGATCTCAGAGAGTAAGCGTGCTTGCTGGTGTGCGTGATAGATCGCGAATTATGTCTCGCTCCCACTACAGAGCAATGCTTAGCTTTACTCTCAGTTTTGTCCTTGATTACTAATGTATGTATGTATGCGTGTTTTGTGCATGCAAAGGAGTTCTTGCATTTTAAGCATTACACATAGTTCAATCAGTATTTAAGTAAAAAAATATATATAAATTATATGTTGATTAATTCTTTTCTTTTTTTGCCTTAGCGCGCTATTCACTATTCAGTGAAATTTTGTTTGCGCTCATAAGCTTTAGCACTCACACATACAAACATACATACACAAACATAAAGCACGGTTGCTCTCCGCGATCGTAAACAAACTAAAGACTCCAGCGAATTTGAGGTTCGCTCTGCGAATTGCCGCAAATACCAAATGCTAATAAACTCTTTTTTTTTTGCATAATGTTTTTTGTTGCTGCTTGGCTTTTATCACAAAAAGTGTTAACGAAGGTAATGCAATAAACAAAAAAGACAGACAGTTAAGTACAAAAATTAACTAGTCTAAAAAGTGGAAAAGTGGGCGCGGTTGAGAGTAAATGCGATAGAGTGAAAACAGCGCCTGCTATACAGTTGTTTACAGCTATGTATATATATATTTTATATATATATAAACATTTATATATATATATAAATTGTATATATTTTCGTTATGTATATGGCTTGACTTATTTATTTCATTACTTTTTGATTTCGTATAGTTTGTATTTTGCTGTGATCAACGTTAGTTTTTCTTAAATATTGTAAAAATCGCATTCTACGGCACAGGAAAAAAGTCTACATCACACCTAACCTCAAATAGAAGCGTTTACCCAGCGCCATCTGGTGGCCTTTATGTAAAATCTCAGTTTTGTTTTCATTCTTCAAAATGTGTTTTGTGCGCTTTTTATCTGATTTCACTTGGTTTGCCAATTTTTTTAGATTTTTAGTTTTTGATGTGTGGCAACTGTAGATATTTGTTTTATGCTCAATTTTGTGTTACATTTTTCTAACACAGTGTTGGTCCAGTGTTACGTAGTGTTCTTGGCCACGTTAGGTTTTTGTATCTTGATTTTTTGTTGCTAATTTTACAAAAATTCGCTCATAAAATTCAAACAGAATTTTTTAGCACACTTTAGCTACGCAAAAATGAGCTGCAAATTCTTGACAAAACGAAAAGGACAATTGTGCGCTGTTGCCTTTATTCAGTGCGCTGAATTTTGGCAACATTGCATTTACTTTTACTGCGCTTGCAAATTGCTTTTACGTTTTTTTTTGTTGGTATTTTTATGTACGTTTTTTGTTTTTTTTTTTTATTTTTTTTAAACTACAACAAAAATAAAATTACTCTCTAAATGCTTTTCGAACCCCAAAACCCAGAACACCTTATACCGCTGTCAATGCTAGACACAGTTCACGTTAAAGAGAAATTCACAAGTTACGCACAGAAATCGAAGCCCTCGACATTGCGAATTATGATTACATCTCAAATATCGAGCTTTTAACATTTTTGCCCAAACCGATATTCTGACGTCACGCTCTCTTAAGCTGCACTCTCTTCTGTGCGCAACCTTCAGATCTCTTAATCGTGGACACAATTTGCATTTATGGTAATTTTTAGTTAAAAATCGTTTTTAAAAATGTACGCTTGTATTTACGTATTCGCCAATTAATCGATACCAATTTCGTTTTCTTCTGCTTTTCTTCTTTTTCAACATCAAATATATTTCTATTTATTTGAATATACACACATATATATAATTTTATATATATATATATATATGTATATGCATATTAATATATATAAATATATATATATATATATATATATATATATATATATATATATAGGTATATATATTTTTTGTATTCCGATTATGTGGTATGCATATGTACAATCTTTAGCATAAAAACTGGTTTTAAATTAAGTAAAATTACATTTAAAAAAAAACAAAAAAAATTATTAAGAGATATATAAGTATATCTATGTGTTGTTTATCAAATAAAATAAAAGGACTTTGTGGTAAATTAGGCAACAGCTAATTAAAAAATAAATTAATGAATTAGTACAAAACTAAATAAGCTTAAAAGAACTTCGTTTTTTTTTTTTTGTTATATCTTCTGAATAATTTGCATGCGTTAACAACGAAAATGAGCTTAATTAAACTTTAGGTGTATCAAAAAAAATCTATATATTTATATATATATATGTATCTGTAT
>SCDZ01000976.1:0-17048 GCA_004143845.1 Drosophila lacertosa | reverse complement strand
TACGCACATATAAATATATTTATATATATATATATATATATATATATATATATATATATATATATATATGTATATATATATATGCACTTAGAGAAAATACCAAGAATTATGTTAAGTAACTTTAGCTGAGTTGAGAGACTCCTCTACACGACATAATAATCTGTTGATGAAACAGAAATATAAATATTCTATATCAAAAATTAAAATTTCTATTGTTCAAACAAGCTTATTAATTTATATAAATCTGCAAGGATGTTGAATTTTTCACTTGTCTAATATAACTTTTTGATTTCAAGTAGACCTTTTCTCTAAGTGCACATTCTACTTAAATAGCTATTAAAATTTCATACGCACCACTAATTCCGGCAATGTGTTATCAGTCCAAATCTTCTCCACCATGGGCATTATCATCTTTTTGAACAGGCCGTAATAGTATTTGTAGATGGGCTTTAAATAGACATTTACACCACGCCAATTAACCCTGACTATCTCTTCGACTTTTTGGCAGAGCGTTAAAAAATCCACATGATCCTCATCGATGTAATACAGATGTCCTTTTGACTCGGGCACTTAAATTGAAGAGATAAACTCTTTTTAAGAACAATATTTACAGTCAAGCTCTTTAACTTACCACCGCCAGACATGATGTATTCCAGGCGTGGTATATCGTAACCCACAGCCAAAATGGATTTAAATATGTCCCTTATAATAGCTGGCAGTTCCATCATATAGGGATATATATAAAGCTTGCAGGCATTGTCCATTTCGAATAAGGCTACATCATCTATATCGGGTCCCTATTAAAAAATGTGTACATTTAAAGAAAATTTCCCCTCAAATATCCAGCACTACTAATGCCTTACAGTTTCCAAAAACTGATTTGTCTGGCCGGGCGCCTGAAAGGGATCCGCATCGTCGGCATCGAAAACATAAATATTCTCATCCTCCCGAATGCCGGGCCCAAACTCAATTGGTTCGTTGTCGAAGTGAGCACCCACCACGGACACGATGAGTGTCATCAGCGGTCGACGACGCAGCTTCTTGTCGAACATGGAGTATTCATCGATTTTATTGCCCTGCTTGTAGCCGCACAGGATCTTGAACAGATACGCCAGACTCTTGTTGATCAGGCTCTCCAAATGGCGCGACATTAGCGCATGCACGCATTTGAATAGGGTATCTGCACGTCCACCACACTTGCCCGTCATGGGCACCAGATCCTTCCAGCTGTTGCGCATTAGATCCATCAGATCTGCGCAGCGTGGCAACCAATCGTTGATCAGTAGCTTTGAAGCGAACGGAAGCGAACGGTATTAAAACAAGTTAAGGATACCCTGTAATAACTTACATCTCTGATTTGTTCACAACTCTCCTTGACAAAGTTCTGCACCACGTCCACCTCCAGAGGTCGCTGCGACAGCAACATCTGGGACAGATCAACGATGACCAGGTCACCATAGAGCTGATGCCACAGCAGATTCAGGGCCTGCACCGCGGGATGCGAGATCATGAGCATCTCGCCAATGCGGCTCTTGGCGAGCAGCAGACGCGAACGCCATGGCACAGGTGATGTGATGGTGAGCGTAGGGAACTCCGGTGGCTCCATCTCCAGCTGCAAACGCTTACGCTCCATGTTGGATCTGACAATGAAATGAGAGTTAATTATACCAGGGAAAGTTATTCTTATTGCACCTACTGCAGCAGATAGCGCAGAAAGGCGCGCTTGACATGATAGCGAAAATCCTCCTGCAGATCGATGAGGCAAACGATGATGAGTATGGCAAAATCTTGGCGTATGGCCCGCTCGCCCACAAACAGATAATCCATTAATATAACTTCGGGCGGGAGTTTGGGCCAATATTTCTGTAACGAGTTGATTAGGCAGTGAATCAGGGCAGGTAAGATAAACTTTCGGTATCAGCCCGAAAGGCAAAAAAGGATGAAATATATTTCCAGACAAAACACAACAGACAGCTTTCTACTACGGCTTCTTATACCCTTTTAAAGGTGTCTTATTAATCTTTAATCAAATGTTTGACGCACTTGATATGGATTCGTCTTTGCTTTCCAGGTAGTATAAATAGCATATAAAAACCAAATAGGAACAAACTCAATCTCAATAGATCTGCCGCACAATCAGCAAAATATGATTCTTTAAGATACTTGAACGCAGCCAATGAGAATTGGCAAGAGTATTTAATATTCGCTATGGTGATGATAACTGCTCTAGCTGCTCATTAAGTTGGCTGCACTGATTTGCCAGTTGATGGCAAGTGCTTGACTTGAACGTCGCTTCTAGCCGAGGCGAAAGTTTCTTTGGAGCACACGTCAAAACATCAACACGCGTTTCTTTAACCAAGCCGCCCCCGCCCACCCGCTATACTGTTCTAAGACCTCGACATTCGCACGTCCGGGGAGCGTGTTTAATATGTTCTCGTTGCTGACAAACTTTTGGGCGAAAACTTTTTGAGCGCGTTAAGTTTGCTAATAATGTTGACGCTCACGAGTTCCAGTCCCAGTTGGAGTCGGAGTTGGCGTTAGAGTCGCAGTCGCAGTCGCAGTCGGTATATGAGTAGTTGGCAACGTGTTGACATGAACTCACCTCTTCCTGGAGTATAAATCTGTAGGCATCCTGCAGCACTGCGTCACGTAAGTTGATGAAGCGTATGGCCTTACGTATGAGACGTGAGGGATACGTTTCCAATTGCAACACGGACATCTGCAAGAAATTGAAATGACAAAATAGGGTTAATTTTTTTGTATTTGAATATACACAAATGCCTTTTTTGCTGATTGATTAACACAATAGGTTAACGGCTTAAAAAAATACCCAGCCCTCAGGTTCATTAAGGGAATCCTCTTTGCCAGACAATCTTTGATGTCTGCTAGTTTTATGCATATATAATTAACCGCATCTGTATCTTTATTTGTAATCTGTAAAGTGCAGCACTTAACAGCTAAAAGGAGAAACCATAAAAATTCCATCAAATCGTCACCTTTGCCTCAGTATGTTTGTTTGTCTGTTTTTTCTTTCTTTTTTTTAACAACTAATCACGTTATTCATAACTTTGGGCCACGCCACAGACGCCCATAATGTTTACGAGCTATGAATTATATAATTTTTATAAGCACGTTTCCCAGCCAAAAGCCAACGCAGCTTAATTTACTCGCACGCTCACGCACACATATTTACTTTGTATTAAGTTTATTATTATCATTTTTTATGTGCGTCTCGGACTCGGACATGGACACGGACACCAAGCCAGACACGGACTGGGACACGGACAGTGCCACGGAGCGCCAACGCATAAAAGTTATTTATGTCTGTCGGTGCTCATTTTTGATGAGCTTTTTATGATGCCACCAAGTGAGACAGAAAGAGAAAGGAAGAGCAAGTGAGAGATCTCGTCAGAGTCAACTTTCTGTATGTCCTTTTTAGCATATGTTGGTCAGTTGCATAATTCAATAGGTTTGACCGAAGGGGCGGGTGACATTTCCCCGCCGACTTACGCTTTTCAAAAGGCATTTGTAGCGCTTTTGTATGGCCAATGTAAACTTTCCCTCGGCTGCCAAAAGTTTGCGCTGGTATTTGGCCATCAATTGCAGTTTTTGCTGCTCCGGATCCACTGGCTGCAATGGCGCCATATACGGAAAGCGTCTGCGGTAACCAAATAATGAAGGCTTAGCTTAAATAAAGTGACTTACGCCAAAAGTTAAACTCCATCTACTTACGTGGCCTCCATTCTCTTAAGGCACTGCAGAAACTCTTCGTTTGTGGCAAAGTTTTTGCGATGAATCCGCTTGGCGATTACCTTGCAGCGGGGCTTGTTCTGTGAAAATTGACAGAATGAATAGATTTAATAAGCTACGAATAGAATTCATTCTAGAGTATGCGAGTGGAATGTCGTCTGCTTACCATCTGGCGGTGCAACTTGTCAGACTCATAGCAGACTGGTCTCTTAGTATAGTGAAGCAGTCCGTGTTCCTTGTTGTGATCAGCTTCCATTAGTACCGGTTCAATCAGCTCATCGATGATCTTGCCGACGCGTATCAGTTCATTGCGGCATTCTAATGAAATTGCAGAGAGAATTAAAGTTGATCTGCTTTTAATAATAATTTCCCACCTTGTGGTGTTCTCAGGGCATAATGATCACCGGCCTTGAACTCAGGTTTTTTCGACTTTCTGTTCAGGGTCGTCACGCGCAGATGTCGCGCCGTTGGCGTTTTGTACGCGCCAATCCGTTCCGAGGGCGTACTGTACTGTCGTCGCAGTTGGTTGGACCAAAGAGAGGAGCGGGTGCCGCAGTCAAAGTAAAAGATTCGCACGCGCCTCTTGCAATAAATGTCCAGAAGTTTGTTGGTCATTTCATAAATTTCCTGTTCACTGGGTACGGCTGTGCGGTTGTGCGTGTGTGTGTGCGATGTGAGTGTGTGTGTGTGTGGGCGGGTCAAATTTTTAATAATGCTGTCGCTATGTAAATATAAAGATTTATTTATTACCGCCAGTCATCCATTTGTCAATCCAGGGAAATTGATTACATGCTGCAAGCAAAAACAAACCAAAAATGTGAAAAAATGAAATGAAAATGGCATTTAATATTTGCACATGAACTTGATATGTGTACACGCATATAAATGTGTGTATGTAGGTGTGGGTGTGTAGGTGTGGCTGTGTATGTGTGCATTTTACATATTTGATTTTCTTGTTATTTTTATCGCAATTTTTTATTTTTTTTTTTTATTTTTTTGTTTTTGCCCTCGCTCAAAGGCAACACAAATGAAATTGTTTTAAATAAAAGTCAGTGCAGCAAAGTTCGCTTTTAAAATAATTAAACTCAAATTAATTTTCATTTCCGTTTCCAAGCTCTCGGCTATTCAACTTGTGTGTGTGCCCATTGCCCAGCAGTAATTTTGCCAATGGATGCCATTTTCTCCTCTAACCTGTCCACAACTTTCCTACCTCATTCCATAGATATCATGATGTTTGTCACATTTTTATGCTAATGTTTATTGACAACATGCTTTTATACCTCATCTTCTATACATGTGTGCACCCATATCTGACTGGCAACCTCCTTCTCCTCCTCCTTCCCTTCCCCTGCGTTTACATCTATCCGTGGCTGATATTAAATATTAAAAAACTATACGTGAAATGAAACATTTTTATCACAGAGCACCGACAAAGTCACCCTTTTGCCAAACAAGCTAAAATTATAAAAAAAAGATGAATACAAAATATGCGAATGTTGTATACACTTTAATTTGAGTAGCAGTTGAGAGTAAAGACAATTAGTGCATTCCCCAATTTATATGTATCTTAAAGTTATATAAAACTTATATTTCTCTTTATAATTGCTAAACTCAAAACAATCTGTAAATTATGTTAACTTTACTTTGTTCAGAGTAGAGGCAAAAAATATTCCATGTAAATGTTAAATAAAACACTATGATAAACATGTTACAAGGGCCTTGGTTGCCATGCAGTTCTCGCATTTTGGGAGCCTGCCCGGTCCCTGTGCCGCATTCCCAAAGGATATTCAAATAAATGTCATACGCATTTGTTTTTTGGTTTTTTTGGTTATAAAATTTTATGTTTAAAGGATAATGTTTGAAATTTTTATGTTTACAGGTGAGCAATTTACCAACGAGCTGCCACGCTGCGGTGGCTCCCGAGCGAAGGGGATGGGGTAGACAGGGTAAAGGAGGGCAAAGGGGGCGAAGGGGTCTGGACCTGTGTGCATGTTTTTCTCATTTAATAAAGTATTAAGTGTTATGTTTTTGTGGTAAAGTTCTCGCTTGTTGTTATTGCGTTTGTTGCTGTTTGCTGTTTTTGTTGTCGCTGCTTATTGAATTTTATTAAATGTTGTTAGGCAATTTGTTGGGTTGCCAACGCTCTGCGGCGCAATTGTTCTTGTGCGGCCTCTTAACTCACCCATAGAATCAAAGTTATACTCATGATTTTTGGCATCGCGCAGCATTTCGAACTGCTCGGGCATCACAATGTCCTTTAAACGCAGCGCCTGCAGGCTGTCATCGTCGCATTCTTTGTAAGTGGCTTTCACATTCACTAGATCGTACAGATGAAAGTCGAACTCGCGATTGCAGCGGCCAACAATGTTATCGATTTGCATGTGAGCTAAAATCAAGGGAAAAGAAAGAGTCGATTATAGGCGACTGCAAAGTTCGACAGCCACTTACAGATCTTCTCCTGTAGAAACTCTTTGAGCGGATCCAGGGGCAGCTCATCGAACCCATATTTCAGATCAAAGAATGGACAATCGTTGAGCGGGCGTTTGCCACTCTTCTTGGCCACCTCGACCACCTGATGCTTGAGGTGTAGCGTGCGCTGTCTGCGGAATTGGGCATCGGCCAGGCGAGGATCGCAGTAGGGACGTCGTTCTGGGGTGATCTTCTTGGAGGCCATGTTAGGCGCGAGTGTGGGTATGGCTGTGGGTGTGAAGGGGTGGGCAGGAGGGCGGCGCCCGGCACGTGTTCAACGCCTTTTTCTGCCGTTTGGCTGGCAAAAACGAAGAAATAAAACCCAAAATGTTGCTCTTGTTGCTTTTATAGCTGTTGTTTTTCTGACATTGTTCGCCAGACAAAATACATTGAAAAAAAAACAAAAGCAGCAGCAGCAGCTACAACAAAAAACTCTAATAATAAAAGTTTACAACACGGACATTTGTGTGGCCGGCACTCGTTGATATACGTGAATTGTTTATAAACAAACTTGGTTCGCAGGCAATGGCAACCACCGGAACAAACAACAACGACGCCAGTTGCGACGGTTGCGCTGGCAACCGGCAACACACAGGCCCGGCCCCGAACACGGCTCCAACTCCTGGCTGGCTTGCAAATGTGGTTATTGGAGTTAGACTAACGGCAGGCGGCGTCGTTGACGATGTCAGACACAGAGATGTAGCTGACACTCCATCAATGCCGGCTCTGCACGGCTCAACTTACTTGCCGTCATGCTGCTCAATAATATTTGATACGTATATGCGTGTGTGTGTGTGTGTGTGTGTGTGTGGCAACCAGGCAACTGCATCAGCTCGTGCTCCAGCTGCTGCTGCTGCTGCTGCAGAGTTAACCTGGCAGCATTTTCTTGCATTGCGCACATTTTTTAATAAAGCTCAACAAATGCGACTATATAAAGGAAACGTACACGTCCTACCACTGTTGCACTGTTACGGATGTTAACCATTTTATGCCAGGCACCTTCCTTGCCCACCCTGCCTGCCCCTCATTTTCTCTTGCTGGCTCTGTATATTTATTATCCCTTATGCCGCATTGTAGGGTAACGCAGTCGCACTTGTCATTCAATCTGATTATATGTTCACAATAACAAATATAATCATAATCAGGCAAAGGCTGTCCATTCTATATATAGATTTATATAAAGGATAGTCTGGTATATACACATACATATATGTATAGATATATATACATATATATATTTATAACAATCGAAGAGTCAGCTTTTCTTAGCTTGGCTGCAAATTTTATGGCAAACAATTTCATACTGAAAATTGATCAAATTTCGATGATAAAATCTAAATTGTAATGATAATCCTTAGCCCATACTTTTGTGGAAATTCTACTATTTAATTTAAACATAATCTTTGACCACAACATCTATTAGCAGAAGTATGGGACAGTAATTTTCCACGCCTTATTTTAGCTGACATGCATTTTTTATTGTTAGATCGAATGTAAACTTTTTATTTTTTTGCAATCAAAGTGGAATAATAGCCGCCCACCTACACAACGCACAATTATCACAGCAATTAATTGTGGCAAATTAATTGGAAATTTGATTAATGGTCAAATGCTGTCGGTGCGTTGCGGTGTCCTATTTACCATTTACAAGGCATTCAACTTTGACCAATTCTGCGAGTGCGGTTTGGGGGTGTTTGTGTGTGTGAGTGTGTGGTGAGTGCACAATTCCTGGTGTAAATCAAACACTTGGAGAATTAGCTGTACTTAAAGAACTTAAAGAGCATATAGACAAATAATCGAAACAAAAAAAATGCTTGTTTTAAAGTCAAGCAATCTGATCTCTTCATCGGTCAATGCTTCCGCCCAATGAATGTATAAGGGTCATAGTTTTTTTTTTCGAGTGCATATGTGTTGGAGATGCTTAGTCCAATGACAAGGCGTGGGAATGGCACATCCTCCCAAACAGGGTGACCCGCTCGACCTGCTGTCACGTGCCTAAGCTGCGGACTGCAATTTGCCGCTCGCAGCAAACTTTGCAGGTGTCATGCCGGCAACGGGAAACTGAAAGGGGCAAGGACTAAGGGACAACGGGTGTAATGGAAAACGGCGTGCCGCTGCAGTGCGTCCAAAGCCATGCGTGACAAATATTTATTAACTGTCAGAGCGCGTGAGCCGTTGGGCTCTTAGAAAATTGTTGCAATTCCATTTGGGCAGCAGCTTTTCCAAAAGGCATAGAGCAACAAAAAAAAAACAAAAAAAAACACATTGATTCAGCTCATCAATTGTCACAAATAATGATTACCACGCATTTTCAGCTACAGCGACGGGGCGTGCATGACACGCATCAAATTGCATTTAGTTTAGTTTGTCATTGGGCCAAACAAAGGGCTGAAATGCGACAAGGGAGCGGGTGGCCGATGTGGGACTTTTGGGTGGCACGCCAGTCACGTGACCTCAATGCTAAAAATAGACAAGTTATGGCCCAGGAGCTGACTGCTGTCTGCCGTCTGGCATCGGCCGACTGAGGCGGTTGGGCTGAACAGCGATTACAGCTACAGCAGCAGCAACATCAACATCAACATCATTATTAACAAAGTCAACGAGCAGCGGCTTATTGGCAGGGCATAATGCGATGGCGCCGTGTCATGCCACATAGAAGCATAGTGGGAGTTGGTCTTCCCGTGCAGCTTTAAGATTAAGTTACAAATAAATGTGTTACGAGCATTACAAAGTCGAAATTTAAATGCTCTACAAATGTGCTCTTAAATCATATCAAAAGCAGATTTAATTTAATCTTAAACTGCAGTAGAAGTTATCCAATATCCCAAAATAGGCTGAAGAGTTTGCTTAACAGCAAATCAAATTTAGGGTGCTCTTCTTTCTTTAAAAAATAAACTTTGTCATGGCAAACTTTTTACTCTCTAAGAAAGATTATGTGTATTATCTTATTTTCTATTATTATATATTTTATTATTCTACTATAAATCATCAAAGAAATGCTTTAAAACCTACAAACTGGATGCTATTTAAGAGCCCCAAAAGACCAATTGCGAATGAATTTTAAAAGTAAAGGAAAACTTTTAATGAATTGTGTTATTATATTTTAATAAGCACCAAATCTAACACCGACTAAAAGATACTTTTATTTATATTGCATTCAAAACGAAATATATTTAATAATATATTTAGTTGTTGTTTAGTTTCTTTTTGTTTATTATGTTTACCTTAGAGAATCTCACGCTTTTGTTTTTCCGTAATAGCCATTTGTGAATAGAGTATAATTAAATATGTTAACGGACTATGTTGTTGGGCAAAACTTAAGCATTCTTTTCTTACTTCGTTTTACGTTCTTTATTTTGTATTTGTGTTATGCATGCCGAGTCGCATTTTGCCCACGTGATTAATGGGCGACTGTAAAAGACGTCGCGACTTGAAAAATTACACCCAAATAAACGGCTGGGGCGTTGTGGGCGGCCCTTTTTTTTTTTTTTAAACAGCCTGTCACACGTGAGCCAAAGGGGCAGAGGAAATGCGAGCGGAGGGGCGGGGCGCATTGCCAGCTGCCAGCAGCCGGCTGCGTATCATAGCCGCAGGATCAAGGCGACTGCGAGGGGAGGCAGGCGCACGTAAAAGATGCAACAGGAGCCAGCAAGCAGCAAATGCCGTGTGATTTACACGCAACGACAGTCGGTTCCTGGTTGGGGGTTTGTCGTGCAAATTAGGGGTTGACTCTGCGCTGCCGACCCCGGCCCAGACCCCGGCCCCGGGCCCGGCCCAAGCCCATTGTCGCCGCGACGCAGTCGCTGCTGTCAATTGAAAACGTGCCAACAATTTGCAACGACGATTAATCGTGCGACCAACGGCAAAGCAGCCGCACACCAGATCCCCGATCCCCGTTAGCCCAGTTAGCCCGGATTGCCCAACGGTTGCCGCTGCTGCTCGCAGCATTTGTGCATGTCGAGCGCATTTAGCGTTTTGTTTACGAGCCCAAGTTTTCGACGACGAAGCGTTCGACTAATTTGTGTGGACTTTATTATGCGTAGAAATGCGTCGGCCACGGTCACGCCCACTGCAGCCCACTGTCGCCCACTTGGCAAACGTCTAATGAGCGCTTAATGTCCTGCCGCTAATTGGCTTGAATTGGAACGGGACGTACGCTGTCCTTGCGGATTAACCGGACGACACTTGAAACCTTTATTTGTTCAGGAAAACCGATTTTCCTATTTCATACCATTTTGATCATTGTTTGTCCTCTTTCTTGGTTCTTAATTAAAACTTTCCTCACTTTTTAACTTAACGTGGGGATACAAGTTTTTTTGTTAGATATATATTCAGCTGACATTCCTTTAAATTAGTTAGTGAATGAAAACACAGTTCTAAGTACATATATTAATATAGTTTAAGTGTTTATTATCAGACATTTTTCCAAATTATTGTCCTTGATTTGGGATTCGTACCACATCTCCTTAAACAAATCTGTAATTATTCGCTGATGCAGTTTTTTCTGTAGTAAAAATCCATAAATTCAAACAATTTATGTCTAATTTGATTCGATTATCAATAATAATCGATTTTTATAATGGTAGGTTAATACCTTGAATAACAACAGAAAAATTGAATTCATAAACATGAAATAAAATCATTTTAATAAACAGTCACATACGCACACACACACACACACACACAAAGAGGGGCCATCATTAAAGGCTTTTGTATGCAATTACATGCCGCATTGAGCAATCATAAATTAGCTTTTGGAAAAGTGCGATACGGAAAAAAATGAATTAAATTAAAATTAACAAAAGGTATTTTCCAACAAACAATTTAATGCCCATAATGAAAAGTGCGCTCGCTCACACCGGCATTAATAATACAAATTTGCAACTGCAATGCAGTTTTCCATTATGCATATATCATTAAAAAAAAACGGAAAAAAATAACCACTCGACAGAAAAAAAAATGGAGAAATATGAGAAATATTCTCGTTCATAAGCTGGAAACTGCCAACTGTATTTATATTTGCTTTTAATGTCAACAATCATCAATGCAAATGCACTGCAAATAACTCGAGCAACTCGAGCTGCAAATTTATCAACCGTCCGCCATGCGGCCAGTTGTCAAAAATTATGAAATTAAACAATGCATTTAAGTAGAAATTACAAGCGAACGAACACGCGTTAATTAAGCTTTTTTTTTTTAAAGGAATTTCTTATTAAAGTCATGAATAACATAAAAGTATCAATACCACAAAGAGCTCATATGGCAAAAAGGGGAATCTTTGCTGCAAAATAAAAAATGTTTCTCTATGCCTGTTCTTTAAAGTTAGTCGTTTAATCTTAATCAGCTATATCATCTCATCTGTTCATATTGATCAAATATATATATTTATGTTGGCATCAATGACTAACACATTTCGCAGCAAATTTTGAATACCTTGGGCGAGTGTATCAAAAGTATTTATTGTAATGAATTTTAGCTAGCTGAGATATTTTTGCGACTGGACTAAAAACTTTAAATGTTGCTAACACTGTGCTACGTGCGCATATTTTTGCTTATTTTGACAACAAAATCCAGTAAATATTTGTGCGAATTTCTTGCAGACTATGTTTGTATTTGTATGGTGTGTGCGGTAAAATTTTGCAGTGCGTAGCTCAAAATTTTCAACGCTAAATTGTTCTGGTCTCCGGGCCTGTATTTTGGCCAAATTGTCGGGCCAGCTGCCAGGGAACCAGCAGCGTCGTCAACTTCATTCTAAAGTTTGCCAAAATATGCTTGAAAATATTTACTCATGAGCTTGTTTAGTTAATCCATAAAAACTTGGCATGTGCTGCCCGTTTGTCGCCGCCTTTCCCGCCCTCCCCCTCCTTTTGTGGGCACTGCCAAAGACAATGCAACATTTAGGAAAATTTAAGCCGCAAGCGACTTAAAAACGAGATGAGTCCTTTTTTTGGCTGTCAACTCTGGGGCGAGCATATGATTTAGTCGTTGTCTATGCTCTGTTCATGCCAAGGATTTGGCTTCCCTTTGGTTTTCTTTTTGGTTCGTGTGCGTGTGTTTTGGGGCTGACAAAAGGCCAAAGCCCCACAGCCAGATGACTGGGCAGCCGGCTAAAGCCTCTGAGATAGATAGACAGGCAAACAATTGCTGTTTGTATCCTGTTAGCTTTGCCTTCCTCTGGCTGCTGTACAAATTAGTTTCTAATACCTTCAAGTCAAACAGTGGAGCAGGCCAAACAGACAAACAAATAAACAGATCTGTCTCAGACTGTGACTCAGTTTTAGCCACAGTCTTGGGTTCAAGTCTTTGTGTTGGTTGTTGGCTGTTAGTTGTGTGTTGTGTGTTGTTTGTGGCACGCTTTGCGGCGCAACGTTGCAGCGACACGCCCCCTCCGCCCTACGGCACAAACACACACACGTTAACAGAATCGCTTGAGCGTACTTCTGGCATGTGCAACTATTTGTGTGTGTGCGTGTGTGTGTGTGTGTTTGTGTGTGTTGGTTTTCTAATTACAAGCACACCCGCCCAATTGATTTGTACTAAATTGTATTTTAAATAGTTTCATTTAGTTTTACTTAAAAATTAACTACAAAGCAGCTGCTGTTCGCTTAGCCCAAAGTTGTTTTAAAGATTGCGTAATGATGCGGTTACTTCTCTCAATCCCTGCCCTGCCTCTCCTCCCCTTCCACTTCCCATTTAGCATGTGGTCTCTTAATGAGCTTTCTGTTAGCGTCAGCCCCTTTTACCTTCTGGCATTTTTTTTAAGCAAAAGTTTTTAAATTAAGTTTTAATTGTTCATACTATGAAAAGTTAAGTCAAGCGAAGTGCATAATGTAAATACAATTAAAATACTATTAAATAGAGCTTCAGTCAATGTGATTCGAGCTTGACCTTGTGTCAAGACCCCGCAACAGACTGTAAACATATCTATGCACATACATATATATACAATTCCGACAGCCGACAATAATAAGCTACAAATGACTTACGGGGAAAGGAGGGAGGATGTTAGGCCATAAACTGGCAGACCTTATGGATAATACGAGCCACATTTGCATAACATTGGCCAAAGAGTTGATGATGTCGACGAGAACGCGAACAAGGACAAGGACTATGACGACGACGATGACAGGGGAGCAGCGTTTAAATCAAAAAGTTGTCACAATGAAAGCAACGGCAACTGCTTAATAAAAGAAAATTATGCAAATTGCTAATAAATTATAGTGAGCCAGCGAACGACATGTAAAATAATAGCTGGCAAGAGCAAAGCACACGAAATGAGAGCGAACTGTGAGCAGCCAAACATTGAATACCCTTACATGCATTCAATAGTTGTCATATTAAATATATACTATACTATACTATACTTAAAGTAATTAATATAGGTTTGCAGAGTTCCTTATGAGATAGACTATACAATTATTTCTATAACAACATTATTATACAAAAATCTGATATTAAACTTGAGAGAGTTAAATCAAGTTTCTTAAAGATATTTTAAAAACAAACAAATTTGTTATTCTAAAAGTTAATTGTCTTGTGTATCTATAAGATTGCCTAAGAACATTATATAGTCTATGGTGTATGTCTTCGTGACAAATTTAAAACACTCTAACGGCAAGAGTATAAAAGAATTCAGAGTACAACTGCAACTGGAAGTGGAAGGGGAACTGGGAACTGGGAACTGGTACTGGAGCTGGAGCTGGAGTTAAAGCAGCGACTATCGCGGGCGAATTGAATTATAAATGTAAGCACAATGCCTGGGCAAAGAATGGTGGCTGGACGGAGGGGCGGGCGGGATCGGTGGGACGGTGGTGGTATGGACATAACGGCGCTGAAAAATCATTAAAATAATAAAGAGCTGTATGGCTTGCAAGACGTCAAGTAGAAAGAGGATGTTGTTGTCGCACAGAAGACGCAGGACGCAGCAAACAGGACGCATGCCGGAGAAGGAGTTCGCATTAACTGGCGAATGGATAATGGCGAAACTTTTTGACATTTATTGTGTTTGTGTCGAATGTTTATTTATGATTGCATGTCGCGTATTTACATTACAATAACCATAACTAACAGTCCGCCCAGTATTATCAGGACAGGACTATGCGTATGAGTCCCTAAGTGTGCTTATGCCTGTGCCTGTCTGTATGCTTGTACGCGTATGCGTATTAAATTAATGATACTTTCTAGTTCATAAAATTCGTTATGTGACCGACCAGAGATTCGCTGTTGGAGTCGGAGTCGGAGTCGTGCTCGGGGTCGCTGCTGCGGCGTATGAATGTCAACGTCAAACACACAAATCAAATAATCACATAAATGAGAGCACACACACACATACGAACACGCTCCGAGCGTGTGTTGGTTGTGTCTATTGAATTGTAACAAATTGATTGTCATAAAACATCGTTTATATTATATTAGAATGTGTCATTGGATGTTCATGCTTCAGTTCAACCAAAAAAAAAAAAAAATCAAAAAAAAAAAACAAAAACAAACAAGAAGAGCAGAAAAAAATATAACTCTCAGATTTCACAAGTGGCGCTGTGAATGATTGCGATAAAGATGCTTAGGATGCTTTTCGTGTTATGTCCTGGCAGAGGGGCAGATAGTTGCCGCCCCGTGCCGAGACGACTACATAGAATTTATGACTGTTTACAACAGATTGCACACTCCATTTGTTTTGTTTACCACATTCTGGCTGGCACTTGACACACATTTTGGCCAACACAAAACCTTGACGAGAGAACTTTTCGCCGAAAACTCACTGTGTCTCTGTCTCCTCTAATTAGTTGCCTTTTGGGCCGCTTGGGGGCGCTGCCGCAGCAGCTGTGCCACTGCCAAAGTGCCCAACATCATATGCATGATTTGTGCAAAACTTTTAACTGTCCCACATGTGCGGCACATGCACGAAAGGGGAAGGCGGGGGAGCGAAGCTACTTTCAGGCAGGCTGCTTGTTGTTGGCCAAGTTTATGAATTTCATAGCGAAAGTTTTTCGCCGGCGCATAAAACATGCGCGCTATTTGTAAGCAGTTGTTATTTTCTTGTGACTGCTTTTTTGGGCAAAATCTTTTATAACCTTTGGCCCCGACAGGATTTGCTACAAGCAAGCCATTAGCAACTTTAACTAGTCCCCGGCTCGCTCAATTAGCTTTGACAATACGCAAGTACGCAGTACATATATATACGTCATGATATCATCGAACAAACAAAACTGAACACGAGCCGAGAAGCTAACCATTCACAAGCGACCTTTCGATCAACAATCAACTTTGGCCGGTTCGTTGAACCGCACGTCGTCGTAGTACGCAAATTACCGATACCTAATTCTCGAGAACGAACTTTATGGCCAGATATACTTATGACAATGGAGATCACGCCAAAAGACTTTGCTGTCATTAAGATCTTAAATAATATTATTATTATTTTTTTTTGCATTAAATCTTATTATATGTGGTATCTTGACCGTGAAACATTCGAACGCGCCAACGAAAGCGAAACAAACGAAATGAATTTAGTTCCGCTCTGCCTAGGCGCGAACCGGCTTCCAGCAGCAACAGCTGAGATGATAACTGTGGTCGACAACACCAACAGAGTGAGAGGAGGGGCAAAGGGGCCAGCGGGACGGGCACTTGAAGCCCTAAGTGGCACCATGTGCGCGCTTTTGGGCTTGCAAATGCTCGGGCTTGTCTTAATGACCAGAGCTCGACTTTAGCTGTAGCTGTTACTGTTGCTGGGTGTTGTTGTTGCTGTTACTGTTACTGTTGCTGTTGCTGTTGCTGTTGCTGTTGCTGTTGCTATTTTGAGGAGGGCAAACAAAGTGTTGGTCATTGTTTGGTTTATGTGTGCTTATGCGCCGTTCGGCAAACATTAGAGCGTATAAATATGCCGACAAATTGCGACTATTAATCATTCGACCGATAGATTCCATCGATAACACAATTAGCTTTGGAGATCTATACCAAAATGGTAGGTAGCCCAGAAAGGATAACACACAGGACTACCAACAGCGTACCCGAATTCTAACCACACAACTTTTCAACCTTATTGCAGAAACTCTTCATTGCGTGCATGTTTATTGCCGCAGCGACGGCTGCAGTGATTCCTGTCGAACAAGCCAGGCACCGTCGCGATGTCTCCGAGATCGTGAATGAGTATATCCCACCACAGGAGGAAGTTGGTGTCGAAGTTCCAACCGAGGAAGTCGCCCAAGACTCCGCCGCTGTGGGAGAAGATGGTTACCGCTACAAGACAGTTCGCCGCCTAAAGTACCGTCAACGTCGTGATGTCTCCGAGATTGCCAACGATTACCTGCCCCCTGCAGAGGAAGCTGTCACCGCTGTCCCAGTTGAGGAGGTCGCTCAAGATTCCGCTGTTCTCGCTGATGATGGATATCAATACAAAACCGTTCGTCGCCTGAAGTACCGTCAACGTCGGGATGTGTCCGAGATCGCCAACGATTACCTGCCCCCTGTAGAGGAAGCTGCCACCGCTGCCCCAGTTGAGGAGGTCGCTCAGGACTCCGCTGTTCTCGGTGAAGATGGATACCAATACAAGACCGTCCGTCGCCTGAAGTACCGCCAGCGTCGCGATGTGTCCGAGATCGCCAACGATTACCTGCCCCCTGCAGAGGAAGCTGCCACCGAAGTCCCAGTTGAGGAGGTTGCTCAGGACTCCGCTGTTCTCGGTGAAGATGGATACCAATACAAGACTGTCCGTCGCCTGAAGTACCGTCAACGTCGCGATGTCTCCGAGATCGCCAACGATTACCTGCCCCCTGCAGAGGAAGCTGCCACCGAAGTCCCAGTTGAGGAGGTTGCTCAGGACTCCGCTGTTC
>SCDZ01000975.1:0-17213 GCA_004143845.1 Drosophila lacertosa | reverse complement strand
ACGGCACAACAGCAGCAACCACCGGAGCAGCAACAGAGCAAATTCGAAGTAATGTAATATATCTTGCAGCAAAGCTTTATGGAGTTCATGTCATTTATGTGGACAACTATGCAAGATTAAATGCAAAACCAAAATCTTACGATACAAAGGCTGGTATCACAACTACCAAAATAATCAATGGCTTCCCTACGCATATATACGCAGATCGCTAATGGCGTTCGAAGCATAAACTTGAGTTATGTTAATTCCTACCTAAAAAAACACATTGACTTAATGTTACTCTCAGAAACACACATTATTCTACGGTACAAGTCATCCCGATGGTCAAGCAATCCGATGGACTGGCATTCCCGTTATAAATCGTATCGAGCACCATTGCCGTAAAGAGTTTGCTAAAAACTATCTACAGGCCACATTTATAAACATACAATTGGACAGTGGTAAACAACTTACTCTAGCCGCCGTATACTACCCACCTTGCTTTTCTATAACCTAAGGCGAGCTTATGCAGCTCTCACTAGCAGCCGGATACCCCAAGAAACTACCCGATCTAATTGACTTTGCAATTACTAAAACTATTCCCCGAAATCTTGTAAGAGTAGAATGTCTTTCAGATCTCTCATCAGATCACCCGCCTGTTCTAATTAACCTAGCTGGGCAGCCAGTTAACGTTGATCAACCGATTAGATTGAGTTCACAAAGAACTGATTGGGTTGGATTCACACATTGAGCTAAAACCTCTTCTCACCGCTGAAGATAAAATCGACAGCTTTGTTAATGCACTTGAGTTAAATTGTAAGTTACCTCGCTTTTCAACACACACATTACAACCAAAAGACGACAAATCTAAAACTTGCCCTGAAAGCAGCACTTACTTGGAGAATGTCAATACCTTAGATCGCCAACTGTACGACAAAGGTTAAAAGAGGCCACACGTAAGCTAACCAAAGCCTTAGAGAAATTATCAACATCTTCTACAAAACACTCACTATGGAGAACTCACCCAAGACTTAGCTCGCCAATAGAAACCTTGACGCCTATACGGAGCCCCGCAGGCGGCTGATTGCGGAGCGATGAAGATAGAGCCAACACACTTGCCGCTTAAAAAGGTTTTCCAAGCAAATCCTGTCACAAATGCGTTTATACTACCGGCTTTATCAAATGTCTCTCAGCTCCAAAATTAGCCAATCGAGTTTTTCCCAAACGAACTCTGTCGGGTCATTTAAATTTATTTTCAATTTATTTACTTAAGCTAACATATTTAATAGTCAGTGGTGCAGCTTAAAGTAAGTAAAGTATGTAAACACGGCCAAGCTGCCCACGCTCTTTCGCTACCTTCTCGCGCTCTCTCTCTGTCTCTCTCTCTCTCTCTCTATTTGATCTGAGCATTAACCGTTTTCGGTGCTCATGCCCTTATGCTAATTAAATGTTCGCTTTCGTCTCGTTAGCTGCATCGCGCATCGCTACGACAATAAAACTTAATATTCGAAAATATACTTGTATTTATTGCAACAGCAAGGAGCATCCAATTTTATTTAAAAACCAAATCGCAAGGCTAGTATTTGATTACCCATTTTAAGATTGGCCCTATCTTACAATCAAATGGGGCAGATTGTGAGCTGGAATTTAAAACATTTAAAAATAAATATAAGTTCTGTCGGTCTGGTGTCTGGCGAAAGATAAACAAGGATAGGACATTTATAAGTGTTGGCAGGTTGTAAGGAAGAGCATTCTCTTCTGCCGGTATTGCGAAATTTTTTTACAAACGTTGAAAATATAAATCAGCGTGCAATGTTTTCCTATGAAAGTCAAACGATCGAAAATTCAATGTTTCCAATAAGCTACCTATCCAGTATGTTATCCTGTCTTATATCAGTTATATCCAAGTGTCATGCCTTATGTCAGCCTCTTAAGTTAAGATACTTTGTGTATTTCAACGTATGTGATTTAAGCTATGTGGAGAATTAGTTCATCTTTGTAATTTTATGGGATTCACTATCATTCCTTACTCACTTAATGCATTATCTAGAAAACTAAATAGAATTGTGGGTCGATATTTTCATATTCCATTTATTCAGAGATTGCGGCATTCAAACTGTGTTGTTTACAATTTATAACAAACCGTTGTTATAGCCTCATGTCGGACTTGTTGTTCAGAACTTTTTTTTTTTTATTATACTTTGCTTTTATTTATTGAACCTTCTCTTAATTATGAGACTAACAATAAGCTTACAAAACTAATAACTTATCATTTACTAACAGTTCAATTGGAGTGTAATGTGATTGCACGACCCTAGAGTCTATCGCTGGGTTGGTAGGTCATTACGACAAAGACCGTATCGACTGCGCAACCTTGTTAAATCTCTCGGAAGATGATTGGGGTGCGAAGAGAGCTTGCCTTAGTACTTTTCTTTGTGTTTTGCTCTTACATCTCTGACTGGTTGAATTTTCAAGTGTCTTTGTATGTTGTTGTTTCGAACATACCACGGTGCCGGTGATGGTTCTCAAGATCTTTGACTGGACTCTCTGAATAATATCAATATTACATTTGCTAGCATTTTCCCATAACTGGGAGCCATATGTCCATATAGGTTTTAACACAGAATTGTAGAGCAGGACATTGTTGTTTAGACTAAGAGGGGAGCCAGCGTTAATAAGCCAATGGAGGCTATTGGCTTTCAGTTTTAGTTGTGTTCTCTTAGCTTCAATGTGCCTGCGCAATTTGAGTCTTCTGTCGAGGTGGACTCCCAGATATGTCACTCCGTTTGCTTGCGGGAGTGCGGTGTTGTTTAATGTAAGCGTTTGGGAATGTAGCCTATTCAGAGTAAACGTAACGTGCTTGCATTTCTGTTCGTTTACGTTTCTTCGCCAATCAGATTGCCATTTTTCTAGGTCGAGCAGATGAAGAGCTAGTAGCGCAGATGCTTGTATTGGGCATTTGGAGCGGCTGAGAATTGCTGTATCGCCAGCAAAGGTAGATGTTGTAAGTCGTGTGCTTGCTGGGATGTCTGCTGTACGTATAGAGTACGTATAATGTTGGCCCAAGTACACTACCTTGAGGAACTCCAGCTCCAATAGTATGACATAGCAGAGTTGCATCTCACTGAAAATTTTCTGTCGTAGAGGTATAACTTTAAAAGCTTATGCGTGTTATTAGCTAGAATTGCTTTGACTATATACATTAGGCCTCCTAACCAAAATCTGTGTGAACTCCTTGCGAGACGTCCAAAAATATAACAGTGCAGAATTCATGATTTTCGAAAGCGTTTCGTATTTCTGCTGTTAACGAATGACCAATATCAATATCAAATCAATAGTTCCGTGTATTTCACGAAAGCCGAATTGATGCGATGGAATTGTGTTGTGGACTCTTAGAAATGGATTAATCCGAGTCAGTATGCATTTTTCAAAAAGTTTTAATGGACATGACAATAGGCTTACAGGTCTATATGACGAGGGCAGTCATTATGATGACTGACTTTTTCCATCTCTCTGGAAAGTGGCCGAGTTTTGTGATGGCTTTGAAAAGATGGGTTATAGTACATACGGCACAATATGGAAGCTCAATAATCATTTTAGGGTAATGAGATTACAGCCGGGTGACTTTATCGGGTTCAGTTGTTTTTTAATAATATTAACGATATCGTTTGGGAGGAACTCGATTGGCTCATGCTGTTGCTGGGAGTCATTTGTTAAAGGCGGTAGTATAAACGAATTTGTGGCAGGCTTTGGTTGAAAAACATTTTTAAGGTGAGCGGCAAGTGTGTTGGCTCTATCTTCATCGCAGCGGGCCCAGCCGCCTGAGGTCGAATAGGCTTCACGGTTTCTGTTGGCGAGCTTAGACTTGGGTGAGCTCTCCAAAATGACTGTTTTGCAGAAGATGTCGTGAATTTCTCTATGTAGCGGCATTCGGCATATGCTTCTTCTTTGTTTAAGGCTTTTGGACGGACTCAAGTGCGTTAACAAAGTTGTCGATGTTATCTTTGGGATTGAGAAGAGGTTTAAGCTCAATGTGTGAACTTACTCCTGTCGCAGTAGGTTATTTAGAACAGGCGAGTGATCAGATGAGAGATCTGAAAGACATTCTACTCTTACAAGATTTCGGGGAATATTTCTAGCAATTGCAAAGTCAATTAGATCGGGTAGTTTCTTGGGGTCTGTTGGCCAGTATGTTGGTCTACCTGAAGAGACATGGTCTAGTTTGTTGTTGGCTTTTATAATTGCATTATAAAGCTGCTTTTCTTTTGGAGTCACGAATCGAAAGCCCCAGTGTGTGTGCTTGGCATTGTAGTCTGCTGCTGCTATAAACTGTTCTCCCAGTGAGTTGAAGAACCGCCTTCAGTTATGGAGAAGCGAGGAGGGTAGTCTACGGCGGCTAGAGAAAGTTGTTCACCACTGACCAATTGTATGTTTATAGATGTAGCCTGTAGATAGATTTCAGCAAACTCTTAATGGCAATGGTGCTCGATACGATTTAAAATTAGAATGCCAGTCCATTAAATTGCTTGACCATCGGTTTTTAAGGTGAGTTTCTGAGAGTAGCATTACATCGATGTGTTTATCGAGTTGGAATTGAGCTAACTCAAGTTTATGCTGTGAAATGCCATTAGCATTCCACGTCGATATACGTATGGAAGCCATTGATTATTTTGGTTGTTGTGATACCAGCATTTCAATCAAAAGATTTTGGTTTCGCAAGTTACATAACATTGCTTAAAATGTGCTCTGTTGCTGCTCCGGTAGTTGCTGCCGTTGTGCCGTGTTCAGTTCTGGACGTGTTGCTTGCGAATACTGTGTATTCGAGGCAGGGGGAACCAGTCCTGTTTTTAGTGCACTTGCGAATGTCATGTTTTTGGTTAAGTTTCCGGGGCCAAACGAGGCCAGAACTTAAATACAATTTATTACTAATACTTTCGTCTTATACAGAAACAACACAATCCAACTCAAATATTTTATATCAAAAATATATAAACATATATCAATAATCTATGGCAAATATACTCGCTTCTCAATCAAAGGAATTTTATATTCTTCTCAATAAATGCCGCTATAGATCATAACTTATTAAAATATTATTTATTGATTTTAATAAAATAAAAACAATAATTAATTTGATCGGATCTTTAATATTGTAGAAGAACTTAATTTGTTGAATATTATGTTAAGACTAAAAAAGAAATTGCTACCCTAAGCTGTCTGTGGTTTGGCAGTTGATGTTGGCGGTGGCATGATATTCTTCGACGGAATCCGTCGGTTTTGGCGTTGGAATAGGCTAATTTGACATCTTATTAAAATGTAAAATGTGATTGACCGCTTTGTTTGATAATGTAATTTCTATGGAATTATCTCTTTCCGTCTTAATTTTTGTTGTTCCTCAAGCTAATTGCTAAAAATATGGTACGTTATGTGGGCTAGGCCAAGACCTGCATCAATATGCGTGGTTGGTATTGGTTGTGTGTTTTTTTTTTTTGGGCTAGCCTCCAAGGGAATGCAGCTGACTTGAAGTATCATGTTCATCTTCATTCTTCAGGATAAAAAATGTTATTAGAATGATTCTATTTATAGTGGATTGCGAAAGAAGATGCCGTTGCCCAATGTAGTCAATGTATAGTGCCTTCAAGAACTTCAGAGACAAGGCAGTTTCTTCTGTAAATGTCAAATGTAGAATGGGAGCTCCCACCATTGTAATCGTTGTTTCTAAATTATTATACTGTCTTTGATTGATCATCATTTATTCATGGGATAGGTGGATATGATAAGTGCATTGAAGATGTTTTGTTATACTACTATGTGGTATGTTGCCATTAAAATGGATAAGTATTATGACGCCAACACCAACTTATTCTATTGTTTCTGCTCCGCGCTGCTAAAGTTGCACTGTGCCCTAATGCCCATAACTAATTTTTTGTGCATTCTGTTGTACTTACATTAACAATTACATATTTTAATTATTACATATTTTAATTTTAACAAAATTTTTACAATTATTTGAAATTTCAAAATACAATTTTTCGAATCTAAAAAATTTGTTTTTATTGAAGTGGATGACAGTATTGTTTTTCTTTACTGGCTTAATTACAATATTTTCGTATTTTACTTTTTCGAGAATGGGTATTTTAAAAAGATACAGAAAGATGGTGTCGTTATGAAGAATAGAAATATCAGAGAACTCGAGCATTTTTTTTAATTGTTAGTGGAGGCAAGTCTTGGTCTTTAAAATTTTTCCCTATTATTTCTAATTCTTCTTCACACAAGACTGTGGAATCAATGATATTTATGTCCCTTTGGAAGGCATGTCAAATATTTATGATTTCTTCTTTGATGAACCTCACTTTGTTTTGAAATGTAATTTTATTTCTAAGGGAACCATTTTTCCTGTTTGAATTGGTAAGATCGTTTAGAATATGTTAATATTTAATCCAGTGCTGTTATTGTTTGTTTATGATGATCTGTTACGTATTGTTAGTGGAAGATTATCTTTACTAGTTTCTATTGCAATTAAACCAGCGGCTGATCCAATCCAATTTATAGACCTAATTTGTCTACGACCAAATAATGAAGTAATTTCTCTAAAATTCGTAAAGTCTTTATCTTTATCATGATGCAATGTATGGTATAGGCTATTTGTTTTTAAATTTTCATTTGTATACTGAAACAGTTTAATAAGGGTACTCTCTATTTGTTTTAAATTTACAAAATGAACTATTGTCATTGTTGCGGTCTGCATTGCCCTATACCCCCTGACTATTCATATTGTATGTGCGTCAGTGTAATTTGTGAGTTCCATTTATCCATTGACTGTTCCCAAGTTTATTATCAGTAGACTGCAAAGAAGGATTAATTGTTCTTTTAAATTGAATTTATGACTTTTTCCCGGATTCTCTTAGTATTGTTGTACCTCTGTTCGCTTTTACTATTTCTTTTACATATTTTGCTGTTATCTTAGAGCCAAATCGAGTATTTCGTTTAACAAAAAAGTCCTGTCGTGGTAGGTTTGTTTAAATCGGTTTGCGTCCTTTGTTATGATTTCGAAGGCTGTGCTCTTATTTTTGTTTAAGACTGTCTATATTTTCCTTTCTTTCTTTTGGCCAATCTCTGGATCCGTAGTTATGTTTCGTCCGAAAAATATGTCTAATGGTATTTTCTCAGTTACTGAATGTATTGTAGAGTTGTACTCATAAATGCCCGGTTAAGTAATTCGTCGAAAGTTCTTAGTTACTGTTTAGCCTTTATTTTATTTTTTCTATCTGACTATTTACAGAACTAGTATACGGCGGGGCTTAATAAATTTTAATGTTTACCTGGTCTTGAAGCATGAATTTTATGGTTTCTGAAATAAACGATTTTTCGTTATGCAATACGACGCATTTTGGTACGCCTTAATAGAAAAGTATCTCGTTTAACGGCTTCTTTATATCCTGGATTTTGATTTAATGATTTTCCTTTGAGCAAGTTTAGGAATTTTTGTGTCTATGTGTATTGTGTGAACTGAGTATTGTGGAATAGCTGTTTAATTTAATTTATTCTTTTAATTCTACTTTTTGTGGGTTTCGGTCATATTTCTGTTCCGTGCATAATTTGCATTGTTTTATGAGATTTTTAATTTTAACTTCTATTTTTGAAAAATAAACGTTTTCTGACAACTGTATTTTATTTTCTTCAAACCCCTATTAGGTGTTATTACAATTTCTTCGCCTTGTTATTGCAAGATAACTTAATCTGATAAAAATGTGCCTTTGATTTTTTGTAAATATTCTACGCACGAGAAAAGATTCTCAAGACGAGAAATGCTCGAATGTCTTTCACCGTTTCAGGTTGGGGATAGGATAGGATTCTTGATTTTTACAAAAGATTATTATATCGTCGGTTAGTTGCATATGTCAAGCTTACCTCAGGTTTTGCAAAAAGATTTGGGTATTTGTCTAACTGTTGTTCCAGTTCTGGTTTTAGCTTGTCAGTCAGGTGGTCTGTTCTGGGTGTTATTTTACAGCGTCATATTTTTTTCTTGAATCGGTATCTAAATTGTTTTCTTAATGGTTAGATTTTCTTTAACCTCTAAACTTCTTAAATTAAGTTCCGATTCGTTGTGTTGGCTAGTTTCTTTATTGCTGTGTTAGTTTCCACATAATCCTGCTGTACGTAGTCGAATACCTCTTCGTAATGGATGTTGAAGAGTCTTGGACGTTTTCCTCCATGGTTAACAGGAAAAGGAGGTCATTTTCCGATCTCGAAATATGCCCTATTTATACAATTGACATTTTTAGATTTCATACCATGTCTATCCATCGGTTCAGGTCAGGGCTGTGGTTGTGTAGAGTCTGGTCGGGGTGGAGGTTCTAGTATTGGTGATACTATACAAGGTATTAGTCGTAGAGCCGAATATGTTTGGTAATTCGTTGTGTGGACTAGAATAGTAAACCGGTGGAGCTTGGCTATATCCGGCTGGCTGGTATTGTGGTTAAGGAGAAGTTCTCGGAGTAACGGGTGGACCAATTTGATATGATATTATATATAAGACGGTGAATCGGATTATTGAAAAATGTCGTCTGTGGTAATAGTGTTGGTCTCTGTCCGCTTTTCGCTATTTTCGCGGTATCTAAAAATTTGTATTATGATGGCGTGTTTCTCCTGTAAATGTTTAATTTTAAGTTTCAGGCACAAATGTAAGGCCTGTGGAAGGTATGTTGGGTCCTTTATGCCAAGTAATGGTGGTATGTATATGACTTTGTCATAACCAATTCTGATGGTTGGTCAAAATTCATAAAACTTACATTATTTAAGATAAGCGATAATTGCCTATAAGTGTTTTGGTAACAATTTTCAACAATCTGATGTCCGCTTTATATCGAAGTCGTCAGTTGATATTCTAAACTAGTTAAGTCTTGTTTGTCAGTGAAATGTTGTGCCAAGCATCTGGAGATTGCTTCCCAGTTCAAAGGTATATTGTAAGTGTCAAGTAAATGGTACGTATGCCCTATTATCTTCCTACGAATGGTCTGTAAGATAGAGGGGTTTCCTTTGTACTAGCATGCTTCCAATATGCGTTCTACTGGACTTTTCCACGAGCTCAATTCTGCTTGGTCTCCTGAGTATTCTCTCGTACACTTAACTATAGAGTTGCATGACTCTGGTCTATTGTATAGGGAGACCCTCCGGCAAAGTCAGATACGATATTATTCAGATTCATGCGTTCCAGAATATCTGCTAACTGTTAATTAATTCTTTGTTCAATGTATTCTTCACTCTGATTTGCCAATCATAATTTGTATGCTCAAAAACTCTCCTAGCCTGTCTTCTATTCTATGTTGTTGCAAATTAAGTGCACTAGTAGGCGAATGCATTGGCTGTTCTGCTTGTAAAACTGATGGCCTAGCAAATTATTCTTAAATGCCATGTATATTGTTTATATTGAAAATGTTGAACATATTAAAAAGTTTTATTCGCACTCTACCAACATGGGTATATAAAAAATTTTTTTTTAACATTATTAAAAATTTTAAAATATTATATGATAAGTTTACTTAACGTTAGTATATTTGAGAAGGTAAGAAAAAGTAAAATTTACGAATACTTATGTTAGTTAGTATATTTGATAAAATTATGGTTTTTTTGTCGACTTAAGCACTTAGAAAACGTTTTGCTCTATCGTGCCGATTTTTTTTATTTTTTACATACAGGCGGTTTTGCCCTATTATGAAACATATTTCTCACCGAATCGCGTATCACTTAATTGCCTAATTGCACACACGATTGGTGTCCCTGCTCGGGCGCCAGTTAATTAATTAATAATTAATTTGAAAATTGATTTGCAAATCCGTCGGCTTTGGCGTTGGAATATGGTAATTTGAAATCTTATTAAAATGTAGAGGGTGATTGACCGCTTTGTTTGTTTATGTAATTTCTATTAAATTACTAGTTGGAGTTTGCTTATTGCTTCCAGAATCGCCTTCATCGCGCTTGACAAGGACGGTTGACGGAATACAGAGTCCACATTATGCGAAGTTGACGGCTGTGAGGTGGAAACGTACGAACAAACTGGATCGACTGCCCCTAACAGCTTATATGCGATTTTGGATAAATTGCCAAGATCGTTTTCCTGTTTCCTGTTTTTAGTGACCGTATTTACTGCGTCATATGTGCCATGAAGAGTGTGCACATGAAGGATTCATCTCCTTGTGTTGGGAAAGGCGTCGCATGCTGGCCAAAATTTCCGACGACTTCAGGCCAGTTGAATCAATGCCCTGCAGAAGACGGTATAGCTTTACTTTTAATGACTCGTCGAAGGTGGTTAGCAATCGTTCCTTCAATCTCTTGTAACGATCGGCTTGAGCTACATACGTCGGTCTCTAAGTGCATTGCCACAACGTTGAATTGCATGAGATCTCTTACTGTGAGAACCAAAGGTTCGGACTCACTTTGTTGAATTTTGGCACATGGAATTTATGCAATTGTATGTCTTCAAACAGAGCCTTTTTTCCATCGCTTGCCAAGGATCAAGGATCGTCATCGTTAGCGGCTGGTCTTTGGTCGTTGATCTGTTCGTAAGGTGTACGGCATTAATTTAACAATTTGCAGCAACGTCTCGAACTAAATAGGTCCCGAACTGACGCCGGGTTGCAATTGCAGAAAAAACTAGTTTGTTTTTGGATTGATGCTTTTTGAATTACGTCGGGGCTACCACTTTAGTAGTACATGTTTGTCTCATGCTACTAATTATATTTATTGACTTAAACGCTATTAATTTGAATGATATGGTTATACGATCTCGTTGTTACGGCGGGCATCGGTGATGATGAGAATTCGAATGACTAAAGATGAGATCCGTTTCTAGACGATAATCTCTAGACATCGATAGCAATCGATTAGTTAAGTTTCATTTTGACACAATCTACATGGCCATGTTGCTTAAGTCGTCGAAATTAAGTGTTGTTCCACTACACTCAATAGGTAATATTATGGATCTTTAAATAAATAAATTGATTTTAACACTCGTACCTCTTTCGAGTATTAGACGCCGGGCTATTTTTAAGAGTGTACCATGTAAATCAGCCCGATCGAGGTGCAATGGAGTAGTGGTGCGTTTCCGATTTTAACATTAAAACGGTTAGATAAATGTTACTTGATTGTTAAAGAATTAATGAATGATTTTTAGTCGCTAAATATTGTCTTTGTGTGTGAGTAAAAGTTCATTTGCTATAATATTGCATAGGTAGTAAAATTATAAATATCGAAAATTCATCGATGTATGCTAAAAAATACTTAATGTCGCTGGAAATAATAACAATGTAAAGTGTTTCGCTCATACGAGAGGTAATATGTATTCTCCGAAGAACTTGCTTCTGGACGTGTCGTACATATTTTATCTTTTGACAGACAATGCAGTCAACTATGTGTCATTGCTAGGTCTTCCAGTACGTGGCGTAGCGTCGACAATTCCTGTTTAACGGACCCAAGTTGGGCACCAATTAGGTTTTGTCGAAATTCTTGGCGGATATTTAACGAAAACTCTTCGATAAGTTTTTATCGCGTGATATTTAACCAGTGAATTTATTGTTATAAAGTCCGCTCCCTACATAACAATCGTCCTTCAAGATCAGAATACGTTTTGTGTCGTGTTGCCGAGTACCCGTGTTAACTAATACCTGGTTAGACATGCAGTCAAAGAGTAAGCTTATTTTTATTTATTTTTTCTTCAAAATATCAGTACATTTTTATTTGCTATGCAGAAATTTGTTTTGTATAAATATAAATCGTTTACACTCTGTGAACTGTAAACCAACCTAATAAGAACTAATAAACGGTGACTCCATATATAACTGTAAGTCATAAAATCATATCACTGATAAATTGGGAACTGATGTGACATTTAAGCAAAAAAAGAGTTATAAAAGTTCCGCTCTTATGCATATTCGCAAACGATGAAAAAATGCTCCACTGATCATGATCCCAAATTGTCAATGTTTGTTTCTGATACAAATCGAAGGTGCCCAAAAACTCAACGCCACAAAGCCCAGAAATTTACAAAAAAAAAAAAGCTACAGTAGAAAAATCCCAATAACTTGGAACAAACACAAAGTGCAAAATTAAAGAAAATTGCCGATAGAACTGCTCAGCTCAGATGGACGAAATAAGCGCCTTTATCCAAAAAATTGATCACATCTTACATCTTCACATAATGAGCGACGTGAGACGATACAGCGTCTTAATCGGAGTCATCTAGAGATAGATAACAGGAAACGTAATCCACCTGGGAGGAATTAAGAGAAACGCTGATCGACGAATTTAAAAAGCAAGCTCGATACAAAGAGTTATTAAGACGACTTTAAAACACTAACTTTAACGGAAGCGTACGCAAGTTCTGCAAAGATCTCGAAACCAAATCATATAATAACATATGTTACTTAGTTAATATTAAAAAACACACCAGAAAACACCACATTATATAGCTTAGGTATGCAAAGTACAATTAAGAAAGTAATACGAAATAAACTACCTGATACGCCGATCATGGCGTTATCAAGGTCCGATATCTCAACTGTTTCAAATTTGAAACGCACAGCAGTATTCGAAAACCCAACTCAAGACAGAAATTCAGAGAATTATAGTTTATATCCTAACTTTTACTGTAACACAAATCAATTAATCCAATCTAACCAAATAGATACCCTAGTAACAGTCAAAACCAAGCGTATGACAATCAGACGTTGCAAGCGACAAATACGCCACTAAATAGTTACGAGAGAGAAAGAGCTCATCAGGAATTCAAAAATGAGTTAAGCCGGGAAGGAATTTAAAAGCAGTTAAACACTTAACACCCAACAAATAATGATATAAAAATACATATAAAAAGTACTTGTGAACAGACTAAAATGAACACTAGTGAATATTTTCATCAACTAGACTCGGAACAATAAACAAACCCTAATCAAACGAAAAAAACTCATTCATAAAACTTGTGAATGATCAACACTTGAATTGTGTCACAGGTTCAAGAATAAGCTGAATTAAAATAAATTGTTTTAATACTGCCCAATACAAAGATAGATTAAAGGTACATACTATCAACAGTATAGTAGAATTCAAAGGAAACTTTATTTATTATTTATATAACTGTTAGCTTATAGTTAAAAATAAAGCTGCAGGGTTTTTTTTTGTTAAAAGTATATAGTCTGTGGTCGGATTTGTACACAGACAATATACTTTTCATAAACAATTTTCTTAACGGCAGTGGTTTGGGATGTGGAGTCGTAGTTGTCGGAAGCCTCTGCATTCGTTAAGGATGTGTTTAACTGAGGTCGGTGTGTTGTTGTTGCAGTATTGACAATTTTTGTAGATAGTTTGGAGGAATTTGTGCTTGTGTGTGATGTTTGTGTGTCCGCGTCTGAGTCTGATTATGTTTGATATTTCTTTTCTGACTAAGCTTCTTATGGTATGTGCGGTAAGGTTTTGATCGATGTTTATTAATTGATACCAATTTGAGGTGTTGAGAATTATGTTTTGCTTTGTGTTTGATAAGGAGTGATTTATGTGTCTGTTAATGTCGTCTCGATCAAAGTTCGGTGTTGTTATAAGGGTGAAATTGTTGCTGTTTTAGCTGCTTCGTCGGCAATTTTATTACCCTTTATACCAAGATAACTAGGGAACCATAGAATTTTAAGTAGTGTTTTATTTTAGTAGCATATAATGTGTCCTTGTTTATATTTTCGATTGCTTCTATGGCAGATAGGGAATCGGTGCAAATGTACGTCTTTTGCGTATTGACGTTAGCTATTTTTACCGCTTCAAGTAAGGCGATGATGTTAGCTGTGTAGACGGAGAAAAAATGCGGTAATACTGCGAGTTTGATAATTTTATGTTCTGTTGTGATTGCATAGCCTGTACATTTTTGGTTTAAAGATCCGTCTATGTATATAAATTTGTAATTTCTTAGGGTGCTTTTAATTTCGTTGAATAATCGGATGATTTGGATTTGGTATACCGTCTTAATTGTGTGTTGCTTGTGTCTGCTTTAAAGTCCCATGGTGGAGTTCTTTATAAGCTTTTATATTTTAGTTTGAGTTTGATGTCTAATATGAGAGCATATGCCAAAACATCTTTTTATAACTGAATTTCTGTATGCTCTGGTATTTTTTTGATTATTAAATTGTTGATCATTTTTTTTAAGGGAGAGTCTTGTGATTGTATGATTATTTTAAATATTTCAGCCTGTAGTTGTTCAGTTCTTATTTTTATTGGGGATATGTTTGCTTCGAAGTAGATGTTATTTATTGGTGTTGGGTAGAATGCTTTTTAAGGCTGTTTTAAATGGTCTTATCGTGGATTTTGCTAAGTTTCCATATATAGGAAGGCCGAAGTCTATTTTAGATATGCATATACCTTTAACTGTTGGTATAAGTGTACAGAGTTACAGTTGAATTTATTGTTTGATAGACATGTTATTATGTTTATTAACTTACTGAGGCAGGGTAGGAGTCGTTTGATGTGTATTTGCCATTTATACCTGGAGTTTACTGTTAGGCCCAAAATCCGAAGAGATTTAATAACTGTGTTGGTTGATATTGTGCAGATGGAGGTGTTTACATTTAGTAATAGCCAGTGATGCACCTGATATGGTGCACCATATGTTTTCAAAAACATTTGTGAAGTCGAGGGTGATAATAGATATGTGTCATTTTGCGTTTTCCATAAATGCCTCTATTTTGTTTTGTATGCTAATGTAATAGTGTGTGTTTTGTGATTGCTGTTTGGCTGTCAGAAACTGAAGTCAAAATTTGCTATCTTGTGATTCGGTTGACCAGTGTTCTGCAAAAGCGTTTGCAACTTCTGCTGATTCTGTTATAATGTTGTTTGATATGTTGTCTTTTATAGAATGAATTGACGGGTTTTTGTAAAGATCTGTTTTATTTTTGTCCATATGACTTCTGAGTTTGAATTGGGAGAAATGTTTGAGGTAAGTTCTTTAATGCTGTATGACTTTGATTTCCTTATTTGTCTTCGGTATGGAGCGTTAATTTTTTTGAAGTTTGTTATATTGATTTGGTTTATTTTATTGTATAGTAGTTTTCACGGTTGCTTTTTTATATTTTAAAGAGATTCTAGTTCTTTGTTTTACCATGGTACTTTTTATAGCTTATTAAAGGATTACGTGAGGGGTATGCGCTTTGGTTTATTATTTTATTTGGTTTATTTTGTTGGATATTGGAAACAGCAAGCTGAGGCTTTTTGTGATTTTTTTCGAAATGTTCCAGGTTTGCTTTCTTTGTGTTGAATCTTCTGTCCTGGTTTAATATATATTTTTATTTTGGATGGGAATATTTGAAACATAATTGGAAAGTGGGGTGTGTCGTCGATTTTGAAAGAGCAGTGTGGGGTAAAGGTGGGGGAGCAGGTCGATATGAATAAATGTGTTATCGGTAGAGAAATGTGTTGGTTTTCCGTTGGTGAGAATTGTTTAGTTGCTGTTGTAGTTGTAGTAGTTGTTTATTTAGCAAACAGTTCACCTCTCTAGTTGTCTTTTGGGAAGCCCCAATAGCTTTTTCCACCTGTTAAAGTCGCCTATTATTGGTTTGGGGGTGTTGGTAATTAGAAGTATTGATTCTAGGTCGGATCGAGTGAATTTTTTTATTGGGCGGAATATATTTCTACACCTACTGCGTCTAGATTGTTGCCTAGGGGTAATCATTTATGCTGCACTGATTTGTGTGTAAGGATGGCCACGCCACCTTTGGTAGAGGGGGCGCTTGTTGATTTTGCTTCGTCATTTACTGGTATTAGGAAAATAGCCGAGTTGGCAAAGTATGTTTCTTGAATGTATATAATTTTTGGGATATGTAGTTTTATTAGGATAAGAAGTTCATTAAAGTTATTTACGTATCCATTCAAATTTCATAGCGATACGATGCGCGATGCAGCTGACGAGACGATAGCGAAATTGAATAGTAATCATAAGGGCATGAGCACCAAAAACGCTCAATGCTCGGATCAAATAGAGAGAGAGAGAGAGCGAGAAGGTAGCGAAAGAGCGCGGGCAGCTGGCCTTGTTTACCAAAACTTAAGCTTAGCATAAAACTACTAGAAGAAATACAGTGGGCAGCGCAAACAAATTATACAATAAAGTGCGTTACTTTAAGCTGCACCACTGACTATTGAATATGTTATTTAAAGCATTTAAATAAAGGGGCTGCGTGACCCGACATACTCCCCTTGTTGGAAGCCTGTCTTTCAACAGCATCCTTAAGGGGCAGCAGACACAGCTTTTTTACAGCTTGCTTGGTCACGCCTGAAGCAGTCTTCAGCACAGATATCTGAGCAATGCCATCCTTTCCAGGGATCAGCTCGATCACTCTCGCTTCAGGGGTGGCAGGTTCTCGTCCTTAACAAGAACAACGTCATCGACGACCAGTCTAGGTTTAGGAGTGCGCAATTTGGAGCGCTGTTGCAGCAATGTTAAGTTCTCCTCCTTCCACCTGCACCAGAAGAATTGTTGCAAGTATGATTCATGCTGCTAGCCATCGAAACGATTGTAGTTCAAGCTGGTAACGTCAGGCTCGATGAAAGACGAGGGTGTTCCGCCTTTCAAAAAATGGGCTGGAGTTAATACATCTAAATCAGCTGGGTTTTCTGAAATTGAGACTAAAGGTCTAGAATTAATTACGGCAATGATGTGACAGACGAGTGTTCGGAGTTCATCAAAGTCCAGAACTGAAGGACCCACAGCACGGTAGAAGTGGTGTTTGGCCGTCTTTACTGCTGCTTCCCAGAAGCCGCCGAAGTGAGGTGATCGTGGTGGAATAAACTGCCAATCAATGGTGTCGTCCAAACAGAAGTCTAAGAGAGCTTTCTGATGATGATGATTTCCCAGGAACACCCGTTTCATATCCAGTAAATCACTTTTGGCGCCCACAAAATTAGTTGCGTTGTCTGACCACATTTGGCGAGGACTCCGTCCTGTGCAGATGAAACGTTTAAGCCCGTGTAGAAACGGAACCGTTGAGAGATCATTTACAAGCTCTAGGTGGACAGCCTTCATAGCGAAGCATATAAAAACGCAAATGTAGTTCTTCACGGGAGCCTTGTTGCGAGTTTCGGGCTTGTAGGAAAAGGGTCCGCAGATCTACTCCGGTATTTTCAAAGGCATGAGATCCATTAAGTCGCTGTTTCGTCAAATTCGCCATTATATGCTCCACTTCTCGAGATTTGGCTCGAAAGCATCT
>SCDZ01000974.1:0-17734 GCA_004143845.1 Drosophila lacertosa | reverse complement strand
TTGTAAAGGGAAGTTGTCTAAGGTATAGCTAACTACATGGGGCATAGTACGGCTAAACGTCATAAACATACACTTAGAACAATTTAAATACAACTGATTAGCTGAAAACCATAGTTGCATAGAATTTAAATCATCCTGTAGGCTAGAATGATGTAAATAATCAGAGTAAGATAAAATGAATTTTACATCATCACCACAGATAAGTACACGAGAATGAGTTATTACTAAGGGGAGGTCTTCAATAAATAATGTAAAAAGCAATGGTCCAAGATGGCTACCCTGAGGTACTCCAGAAGAAACATGCACCAGCATTGAGGCATGGGATCTTAACAGGTCTCTTTGGGTTCTACCCTTTAAATGGGAAGAAATCCAGGATAGCAGTATGGATAGAAAACCAGACAGAGGCAGTCAGTATAAATGACATCAGTTTGCTTTTTTGTTAAGAAACCATCATTAACTAATGAGGTAAATTCTAACAAATTGGTCATAGTGGACCGACTCTTAACATAATAACATAGATAAGAGACTTAAAGAGATGCTGTAAGGAAGAAGTAATTATTTTTTCAAATAGTTTACGTTAGCTATGCTCCTATAGTTCGTAATATCAGACTTACCACTTTTTTTGTAGAGAGGAATGATATACGATACTTTCCAAAGAGTTGGAGTGACAGCCGATTCAAGTGAAAGATTTAAAAGCTTGATAGAGTTGGAAGGAACAATGTTATAGAGATAAGAAAAATTATTAGAGGAGACAGAGGAATAAGTTGATTGGAAAAAGTTTGAAAAGAGGTCCGAGGAAGCGGAATCATTGCTAGCTTTTTCAGTCCCGAGAAAGAAAGTGGAGGGCAGACCAGAAGATTTTCTCTTTAACTTAACAAAGTTATTGAATTGCTTAGGGTCTTGAGCAAATTGCCTTTTGAACGTGCAAGATAATTCTCATAACGCTGAGAATTATGAATAAAGAAGTTTAACTTTGCTAAGAGGTATTTCGACAAGTAAAAACTGGATCCAGACTTTTTAAACTTTTTAAAACATTTTGATTTAATGTTTTTTAAGTTGAGCAGTATTCTAGTGAACCATGGTGGTTTCGAAAAATTGGTCAATGGTATACTTTTTGGATTACACACATCTAAGAGTGAATTCAAAGTTTTATAAAAAAGTTAACAGCTGTATTTATGTCAACCGCGTCATACAGAATTGACCAATCGATTGTATAAATAAGCTCATTTAATAAAGCGAAGCCTCCTCTACGAAAACAACGGTGTGAGAACAACAACAACATTGCCCAACGCTCACATTAACCAAGACCGTACTCCCGCAAGCAAACGCAAGTTCACCTCGATAGAAGACTAACATGGCGGAGGCACATCGAAGCTAAGAGAACACATGTAAAACATTTTATTAACATATTAACATTTTATTAACATATTAACGCTGGCTCGCCTCTTAGTCTAGACCACAAGGTCCTGCTCTACAATTCTGCGCTAAAACCTATATGGACATATGGTTCCCAGTTATGGGGAATGCTAGCAATATTGATATTGATATTAGTTAGAGAGCCCAGTCAAAGCCCAGTCCATCACCGACAACATACAAATTGACTTGAAAATTCAACCAGTCAGAGATGGAATAGCAGAATATAAAGAAAAGTACTATGGCCAGCTCTTTTCGCAACGCAACCATCTCGCTAGAGATAATAAAGAGAAGATCCAATAAATAAAAGCAAAGCATAATAAAACAAAAGAAATAAATACTAAAGTTCAATTTGACCGATTTGACAACTTATATATTTCAACTTTGCTCTGACGACGACTTTACTCCACGATATACGTCTTCAACTATAACGACTGACTTCTTTTGCGGTTACTCACGACTTAACGATACGCTTTGGTTACCTTTATGTTATTAACACTATCGTGTTAACTCTTTGATGCCTCAACATTTTATATTCTGCTCTCTTGAACCTCTTCATCTGTCCCAGATGATAATATCTCATCATTCTTGGATATAAAACGTCATAATTTCATGTTATCACAGTTTGTTGCTGTTATAGTTGTCTCTCGACATGTCCCACCTTTCTGACATCATAAACACACAAAATACATGCTCAGCTCTTCGTTTCCCGTCGCACTTGCGATCGTAGACTTGTTGCGCGCGGTCTTATGTAAGTTAATAGCCTTTTGGATCTCAGGAACATGTTTGCACCACTTCGTTGGCTCAGGGATCGATAGCTCCGCTATAATGTCAAAACTTGAACGGTTTAGTCTCTCAACCTGACCGTTGCCTATTGCCGCACCTGTCGTTGTACACATGATTAACTTTGTTTTCACTGAAAAGTCGCTGTTTGTTAGCGCTGCCCCTCTGTCACTGATTATTCGTTTAGGAAAACCAAACACCATAGACCATTCGCTCAGCATTTTCCCTTCCTCTTCATATACACTTGATTTGGTTGATAACAACCATACAAATTTAGAAAATGCATCTACAACTGTATGTGTATTGCTTGGCTATTTCCTCAAGTGGATCCAAATGACCAATGTGCAGCGTGTATAGCGGTGCACCTCTTTTGGGTATGCAGTACAGATAGCCCATCTTTTTGATGAAAGCAATACAACTGATACAGTAAGCTACCAATTTTGATACCTTGTCTTCCGAATGCAGAATCCAGTATTTCTGTTAAATCGAACGCATCGGCTGTTGAAAAATTACAGAATCCTTCAATAACTATTCGTTCCATCAGCTATGGATCGGAAAGCTATAGCTTTGATGAAAACACATCCTGCTTTATACGTGCTGTAAGGTCTGTCATAATCGCCATGCATGTCAAGTGAAAAAGACTGAGACAGCTCACGTGTCTCATTCTATCACCTGGTCGATGAACTGCCTTGATTGTGAAGTTCTCCATATACAAAATTCACTAGGATAATTCTCTTAGTATGTTTGCTTCAGTCGTTATTTACTTAAACGCCACACAATCTGTGCCTAGATCAAATTGGATCCCCAAAAATTAGTGGCGAAACTTCTTAAGCGCGACGTACGGTACTTTAACTTCTAAGTAGTAACTGTGTCGATGAGACTCAGCTCCGTTGTTTTTCTGCTTCAATAATACACCGGATAAAAACTGTCTTAAAACTTCTGTGAGGTCAGTTGGCGCTTCCCCTTAATTAATATGAAGTACCGGCTCCATTGTAAGAAGCTGCTTTAATCTTTGTAGCGCGCGGAGCTCTTGTTCGCCAATGTTTAACACCGCTTCTAATTTGAGTAGATTCGAAAGCGTCCGTGTCAGTTGTGCATACCCAGGAATGAATTTTATAAAGAAGCCTGCTGCATGAAGCAACATTTCTTCCATTTCATCTTTAGACCACACTATGCGGCTGTCGGAAGAACCAAACGTCTGCTAACTTCTCTCTACCGTCTGCTCGACATCTTTGCTAAATTGCGGCTGCTTATTTCGGTGCTGGGCCATACGCACACACATACAGACGCGTAAGTTCGATTGCAATCGAAAAAACATACAGACTTAAATATATACGAACAAACATTTCGCAACGGCGTATGCATACGGTAAATGCAATAATTGGCGTTTGCAAAGTTAATTTGGCAGACTGTACCTAAGTTCAAATCGTTGGTCAGCTACCTTTTGCATTTCTTTTTGATGTATTTTCGTTCAAACATATTTCTATCGCAACTTTGATACTGAGCTGCGAGTCTGTGGCATTGATCGAATGTCTGCTGACTTCAATGCTGCCCAGATTTGTTTGGAAAAATTGGACTTGATGGAGTTGACTGTGAGTGAGGCAAGGCAAGATTTTTCACATGTCTGCTACCAAACCAAATCAGAGCTTTCTCGTGAAATCAACACTATGCGTAAGTCAAACATAGCTTATTCAACCGCATTTCCTCGATTGCCAGAAGAGCGCAACTCAACCAAATATGGAATGCGGCCCGCAAGGCTGCCCGAGGTGCACCTTCCGAATTTTAGCGGCGCATACATCGATTGGCTCGTTGGAAACACTGACGACTTCTGCAACCTGGATAAGGTTCAACACTCGCGTTCCTGCTTGAGTGGTGTGGCATAAGACACAATTCGTTCTCTCGAGCCCACTCACTCGAATTATAGCGAGGCTATAGAACTATTTTTTGCAAGATTCGATAAAAGTTGTTCATTTCCAGGCACACATACGAGCAATTTTTGGATTTCGGAGCGTTAGTAAAGGTTCTGCAAATAGTTTGAGGGAGGTAAGTGACAACATAAACTCTCACTTGCGACTCAGGATATCGCTGACGGATTGCTAATGCACCTCGTCGCCTCCAAACGTTGTCATTCTACCGCCGTTTGACAAGTCGGTTGACGTCATGATCAAATCATGTTATTCGGACTACTACTATCTCATTCGCAAGTTCCATTATCCACACAATACCCGAAAATCATCCTCATTTCGATTTAAATCATTCAAATTGGAGTATTCCCAATAATTTGATACTTGCAGATCCTCTTTTTTATAAAAGCCAGCGCTTCGACCTGCTGATTGGTGCTGGACTCTTCTATCAACTTCTGTGCATTGGCCAAATTAAGATCGCCGATAGCCTGCCTATTCTGCAAAAAACTCGGCTAGGTTGGATTGTGGCAGGTGGGCTCCCCGCTACCAATGGTACCCGCATCGCATTGCCGGCACAATTAAAGCAGTTCAAGTCCACACCAATCTGAGATCGATAATTTGGATAGCACCATAAAATGCTTTAGGGAAGTGGATAGCTGCTGTGAATCTTTGTCTCTACCCGCGGATGAGGACGCTATATGCGAGCGGTATTTCCAGCAACATCACACGCGACTCCAGTCCTGTGAATATGCTGTAGGACTGCCCTCGAAAGCTAGCTTTGACAAATAAGGAGACTTATTCGACCGTGCTCTGAGACTTTTCGAATATCTGGATTCGGAATCCAAATCGTGAAAACACTGGCGATGAAATCAAAATATATTCCCTGGATACAGTCACCAACGGCACGAAGCCAACTGCATTTGTAGCCATTCGGGCAATGCAACAGTTGTCTTACGACGAGTAGGCCAACAATCCATTAGCAGCTAAATTCTTCAAAGGGACTTCTACGTTGATCATCTGATAACAGTAGGGGACACCGTCGAAGAAGTCTCAAGCATTCGTCATCAGGTCAAGGAGCTTTTGAAAAAAGGTCATTTTCCATTTGGAAATTGGTGCTCAAATGAGTCCGCAGCTCTAAAGGACCACATCCGACAGCTTTTTCTTTCATTTTTCGCATGAGTGGTCTGAGAAACTGACCATGAAGAGATCAATCTTGTCAGCGATTACTAAGTTTTATGATCCGCTTGGCTTAATAGGACCCATTATCACCAGGCTGAAAATCGTTATGCTGATTTTATGGAAGGTCAAGTTGGATTGGTACGAAAGCCTGCCTCAGAGCCTGAAGTCATTATAGATGGAGCACATATTAAAAATTTCGGCGGTTGCGTGTCTTCGGTTTCCTCGCTTATTTTAGAACGATGCATCATTCCAACTGCGAATTCTGCGACGCAAGCATGGTCTCAAACGGCGCGTGTCTTTATCTTCGGTCGGAAATTAATGTTTCTATGTCTTCACATCTAATATGCTCCAAGTCCAGAGTAGCACATCTGAAAACTTTAACTGTTCCGAAGTTGGAGCTAGCTGCAGCACATTAAATGTTCGACTTAATTTCGCAACATCGCCGAGTCCATCCCGATTTCTTGTAATTATTTCTGCTGGTCTTACTCAACTATTGCATTCGCTTGGATTCGCCAAGTGGATTTCAACATTTTTGTATCCAATAGATTGCCGAAATTCAGGAGCATAATAAAAATATGGCGTGGCGACATGTACCCTCACAGAAAAACCCAGTTGACATCCTTTCTCGTACATGTTTCCAGCGGAACTATTAATATCAGATCTGTAGCGTACAGGACCTGATTTTTTCAGCAAGGATATTTCTGCTTGGCCTGAAAACATCTTAATCTGAACCGACCTACCAGAGCGTCAACTGAGTGGGCTAATTATAACTAGAGATTACACTTGTCTCATTATTGCAAATAATGACTTACATCTATAGATTTGTGCTGAAAAAACTTTAAGGCCATACACGCTCAGGATCGCTAACAGTTAAAGACATAAAAGGTGGAACGCATCTGCTATTAAAATCCATACAACGTGTACATTTTGCTGAAGAATACAAAGCGTTGCAGACTCAGAAGCAGATTTCAACAAAATGTAAATTTTTATCCATGTGCCCAATCTCACATAGCGATGGTCTCTTACGACATTGCGACACACCTCGGCGGCCTCTGGGAGCCCGCAGTAAAATCTGATAAATATCACTTCTATCGCGTCGTTGAAACCCTTACTCTAACACTTTTGGAACTTAGAACTAACGACCGCTTTGTCCCATTTCAGAAAGCCCTGACGACTTGGATGTGCTGACACCAGTGCACTTTCTTATTGGTGCCTCCTTTGGTGCCGTCGAAGAGCCGATTTGACTCATCTCGATATAAGCCGTTTAAGTCGCGGTCAGCGTGTGTGACAAATGACCCAAACAAACCGTGAAAAATGGCGATCCGATTCCCAAAATCCACGAGTCTAACAGCATTGTCGAAAAAAAGGACGACAACCTTCCACTTCTTCTTTGAAAACTTGACCGAGTGGAGTGAGATGACGCCGGAGATGACGACGTCGAACATTCGAACAGCCAATAGTCTGAACAGAAGAGCTTGCAGAAAAATTGCCGTTCTGCACCTTGAACCACATCGCTGGAATCTCTGCAGTCTTCGAACGGGAGGAGCATGTCAAAATATATACCATTTTTAAATATAAGTCAGATTTTGTTTGTGCTGTGCACAGCTGATGCATTTGCATGCTTACTCATCTCTTTTGTCATTCGATCATAAATTGTCTTTTGCATTAAACGCACTGCGCACGACGACAAATTTGTAGCCGTTCTTAAAGGTGAAAAAAATATTGTCTCCTCAAAACAAGTATCCTTATCTGACGGGTTCGCGTCTAGGTTCAAAAACGCGTAACATTGCTTATCGGCAATCAAACGAAACTTTTTGATTAAACCATGCCCTCACCTGACCATGGGAATCTTTCTGATCTGATTGGCCTAGTTGTGTTAACCTCGCAGTGCAGATGTGTTTTCAAAAAGCTCAACGATTTCCAAATTCTTTACCACACTTTCTATAATTATGGTCACATCTCATACTGTATCAATTTCTTTTATGCGACTGCATTCAGCAACGACTCGATCTTTGTCGGCTTTAATAACTTTATCGAAATGGGTCCGCTTTGATTGCATTTAAAACATTAAATTTCTTTTGCACAGAACTGCGCGTCTCTAGCTATGCTCACAGAATTAGACTTCCTCAACTTAATATTTAAAGCTAATTTTATAAACTTTAAAGCAGCATATAACAACATTAGCAACTTTTTATAATTCTGGTCTTGCACCAGCCCATTTTATTCGATCAAGCACATCTTTTTCACTGTCTTTGCCAAGGACCAGATTACAACCACTCAACCACTTGGTGGCTCTTCATTTTTTTCATGCAATAGCCTGCGCACACGCGAAAAGTGCCTATATTCTTTATGTTCATAAATTCTCAAATCCAACATTAAAAAAAAAAAGATTTAGACAGTCTTCTTTACAATACATTCAAAATAAGAGTATATTTATGTACTATATCGGATTTTTTTGCGTAATTGGCGAAACGGAATAAGCATGATCCAACAATTTTTTACTGACCTTCGCTAAACGATAGTAATCAGTTGGTTTTGATTTTGAAACAGTACGTTTCTCTTGAGCGAGTGGCTCTTTCAAAGTGGGAGTAAGATTAATTATGACAATGTTAAATTTTAAATTAAAGTGGGACCCATGCAGGCTGCACTTTACCGTTATTTACCACAACTGGCCAACAAATTTATATTAAAAACAGACAGTTTAAATCGAGCGACACAGCATGTGTAAGCGAAAATATGTCGCTAATAAATCGACGAAATTATGTCGATTTGGAAACGGCCATAACTCGGCTGAACTAAGAACTGTTGTTTTAAAACGACATAATTTCGTGTGGAGGTATGTATATATCTGGCAAATCGCTGCGCTATTATTATTTTCTTTCTTATTGTTTGTTGGAGTTCGTGTTACTGTGATAATGATCGTCGGGATCCTGTACGTTGTTATAGGTAATGGGGTTGATGTTGCAATCCTTCATGTTGATTTCGTTGAAAAGCTAACTGGCCTTCGCAATCTTTGGCCCTGTGGCTCAGCAATGAATTTTATATTTGTTGACTGCCAGTGCCAGAGCTGTTTATTTGGAAGAAGTGCTTTTACAAAATAGATTAAAAAATTAACTTAACTTTGGAAATGAATATGAAACTAAAGCTAAAGACATAAGCGGAAGATATTTGGGTCGTGCCATGGGTTCATGGTTAACGAGCCGAGACAGCATAATCACAATGATTGCGCAGCTTTTGCGACACAAACAAATGTGTGGTATTTGATCCCGACCAAACGTTCTCAGAACGGCACAAAGGGAATCCGATTTGTCACCATTTCGGGCGCATGGGTTCTTGGACTGGTTGGTGCGAAGGTTGGCCTGTATGCTGATGATGGTAAACTAATAGATGACTTAAATTCTTTGCAACTTTGGTGTGAAGCCAAGCACCTGTATTTAAATTGTTCTAAGGCTATGTTCATCGTGTTTAGGCGTAATTATAATCATGTGAAATAAGCAAGTATGTAACCTAAATTTAGTAAAGCATTTGGGAGATATGAAAAACGTCACTTGAGCGCCTAGGTAAAATACAGGAAATTCCGAGCAATAGCACATTGAGACCAAAAGAAAGCATACTAGGGATTATGTCTAATTTATAAGCATGGCCGGTGCACGTTGCTGTCTTACAACACATACTTGTGCCCGTATCACATTTCGATATTAAATATAAAATTTTTGCCTTCAGCATATTCTCTTCAAATCACTGGCCACCCGTAGCTATGGAAAGGGCCATAGTTGTCCGATCTACCTTAATATTAACAACAATGGATCAGCGGTTTGCCATCTATATCTTAACATATATCTCTCTATTTAACTCATATAATAAATTCCAATTTCCTACTCTATTTTTGTTATATTAAGTTTAAGTTTTAAGACTTATATTAATATCTTAATATTTATTCTATTAACATCTGCCTACTTTGCTGTAGCTTGTATTAAAATCAGTGACAACATCTTTCTTTGAATAGGAGAACAGCTGGTCGGGCAATCAAATAAAAAACCCCTATCGTGTCGGTGATTCTATCGTTTATATTTTTTTCTAGCAATTATTTTTTATAATTTAAGTTACTTTAGTTTATTACATAAAAAAAATTAATAAATTAAAATAATTAAATATTTCTCAACCATCTTCGTTTCTTGCCTCTGACTACAGGGTCGGTTGTTTGTTATTTATGCTGTAGAATACATATTGTAATAAATATTGCAATCGACCCATGGTTTACGTGTTTTAAAATAGCTGATTTCTTTGCAATTCCGGATTTGTTACATTTTCTGGAAAAAATTATCATAATGTACAAGCTTTTGTATAGCCAGAAGATTTTAGTTGAGAGTGCCCGTCTCGGAGAAGCCTGAATCCAACTGTCGTTACCGCATAACCATCAATTAAAGTTCAAACTTAATCTGGTATTTCAATTGGAATTGTTATTTTTTTAATCAAGAAGGCGGGTTGGAGTGGTTGCAAAAACCACATCTATCAAAATCGGAGGATAACAAAAACATAATAAATATTTATGGCTCTAGCTAATACAGACCCAAAGATATATAAATATCAATTTGATCATTTTCGATAATCAAAATGCAGATCGGGTAAACAACAATTTGAGAATTCCTTGAAATGCGTGGGGTACGCACCTAGCCAATCAAAATGTAAATTTGAAGCACTTGTAGCCAATGAGATCTACGCATTCATAAAGAAATATATAGACATATAGATTGAGATGGCCAGATCGACACCTCCTTCCGAGGTGACTCTTTCTGCCTCTTACATACATTTGTACGTCATGTTTTTTATAGCTTTATAGGAATATATATATATATGCTCTTCTTCCATTAGAGCGAAGCGCGTTTCGATGTTTACACAGGCGATTACTTGAGCACCTGGCTGTGCCTTCGAATCACATTCAAAGCGACAAAATAGATATAACCAATCACAACACGATTAGGGGTTGATGCAACATTACCATAATGATGAAATTAGTTTACTAGTGAAATACCCGAAAATTTGTATTGGTACACTTACACATGCACACTCACAACTACGCATTCTCAATGTGCCGACACGGCTATCCTGACCCTAACACGACCTCGTGTTGAAAATAACACGACAAAAATTTGTCTTTTCTCGTTTTGTTTATTACAGACTGAATACTAAATAGTTACATAACAAAAGCTAATTTTCTTATCTTAATTCATAAAGACTTATCATGTTAACAATTTCACAAAAGAGTTTGGGTTCAATAAACAATGATTAAATATCATTTTTTAATATTATTCATTCTTCTTCATTATTCACTTTTCATTCTTTTTCATTATAGTATGTATGTATGTACTATTCTTTGCAGCTTGCGCTCTTACGTTTGGCAGATCAATATCCTAACACATCCTGCCAAGACTGTGTTTCAGTTTCAACCGCCGTTAACATATTCTTTAACGTGGTTTGCTCCACTTGACCAGTAGTTCGACTTGCACCAGTGGCTATCAAATGCAAGTTTAATTTCTGATCTGAACAAAATTGACTGAACTTTGCGCCTGTAAAACACCTTCCCTGGTCAGCTATTATTCAGTTTGGTACTCGAAACAATGAAACAGCGGATTGAACGGCTTTTATGCAACCCTCACTGTTTAATTTAAGACTATGAATAAGTTAGACATATTTGGTAAACGCGTCTACCTGAACAATAACATACTCTTTCTCGTCACACTTGCCACTAATTTTCCTATTATATCGATGTGGATAGTGTGCCAAGGACTAGTGACTTTTGGTATTGGATGCAACTCTGCCTGTATTTTTCCTTAGGTGGATTTTGACATTTTGCAAGTGATGCAGTTGTCAACAAATTTATTAACATATTTTGACATATTGTCAAACCTTTAAAAATCGCTAGTTTTATCCAATGTTTTATCAAAACCTAAATGCATTATTGACTCATGAATTTGGTTTATGACAGACCATCTAAAAGCTCGTGGCACCACTGGCAAACAACGTGTTCTGCCATTTCTCTGTATTTTCCGATGAAGAGCTTCTGCTCTCAGTTCATAGATTTTCGCAATACCTTCAGGCAGAGAAAACTCTTTAAATTTTTTAACAAATTCGATTATGTCCGAATCCTGATGGTGTTCAGCAATAACCCAGTTGCTTGAAATATCAGCTAAATTTACTCTTTTCTCTTCGACTATTTTTGCGGCCGAAGTAGACTTTGGTAAAAGAGGATTTCTCGATAAAAAGTCAACATGTGCCTTTCTTTTCCCTTTTCTATACTGAATATAAAATGTGAATGACTACAAATAAGCACATCAACGCTCTGCTCTGGGGGTTAAATCTTGTTTATTTCTCGACGCCTTTAGTGAGTTGCAGTCAGTATACACAATAAAGTTCCTGCCCAAAAAATAATGTCGAAAATGTTTAATGGAGTTTACAACAGCTAAGGTTTCCAACTCATACGAGTGATATCTTGATTCTGCGGGTGAAGTACTTTTGCTTTAATATTCTATTACCTGGGGTTTGTTATTAATTTTATGTAATAAAATTACACCGTAGCCACTGCAACTTGCGTCTGTATGCAATTCGATTGGATAAAGAGGGTCAAAAATAACAAGGACTGGTTTGTCGGTAAAAGTGGCAATGACCTTTCTGCGTATCTCTTCATGTTCTGTTTGCCAAATAAATTTGTTTTTGTCTGCAGTTAAGGAATATAACGGTTTCATCAATTGTGAAAATCCCTTAATAAACTGTCGGAAATAAGATGCTAACCCAATAAATTGTCTAAGTGAAGTGACTGACTGTGGAGGCGGAAGAGCAGTCAACGCTACAATTTTCTGTGGGTTTGGAGGAATTTCAATAGCACTTACATTGTAACCCAAATATTGAACCGATGTTTTCAAGAAGGAACACTTTGTAAGGTTGAATGAAAACCCAGCCTTTTTCAAAACATTTAGAACGATCTGTAATCTTTCTAGCGCCTCGCATTTTGTTGAGGCAACCATCATGATGTCGTCCATATAAAAGATAACAACGGAATTTGCTGATCCCCTAGCGCCTGCATTACTAATCGTTGAAAAACAGAAGGTGCGTTTCTGAGCCCGAATGACATTGATAAAAACTCGTATTGGCCATCTGGCGTTACAAACGCCGTGTACTCAAAATTTGGAATTTGGTAATATCCACTGGCCATATCTAGACATGTAAAGTAATTAACTCCTCCAAGTCAACTTATTTGATCCTGTAAAGGGTATTTATTAGCGACTGTGTTTGAATTTAACTCTCTAACCATTGTTTTCTTAACCAATAATATAGGGCTTGCATAAAGTGAGCAGCTTGGCCTAATTATTAGGCCAGTATTATTTTATTGTGTCCCTCAAGCTCAGTATCAATATCGGCTGGCTCACTGCCGGTACATAAATTAATTATTTTGGTCCTTGAAATATTAAATTGGTTTGATGAAATAACAATATCAAAACCCTGATTTAGTATTTCACGGCCAATTACAATGTCGTTTTGCATATCATCATCGCCTATTGCATAAATTTCAATACAAATATCGTCAATTTTTACGTTACTTAATATTTGTACAGTAACACATATTCCATTACTGCCTATACCTTTTAGCATAACAATATTATTGAATCTTTTACCAGAAAATAGTGTGCTTAGCTTTTCTTTCATCAACGAGCATTACGATCCAGAATCAAAGGTGATTTCAAAAATTTGGGTAGTTGCACATATTTGCTCTGCCCTGCATCAGGTATAGTTGTTTTTATGGCCCGGCCCATCATGGTACGCCATGGTCCATCTAGTGTTGGAGGCAGATGGCCTGCTCGTCTTCCATTAGAGCGAAGCGCGTTTCGATGTTTACACAGGCGATTACTTGAGCACACTGAACTCTCGCTCATCTCACTGCCTATGCCTGTGCCTTCGAACCACACTCGGCGACAGCGACGAGACGCTGTCGCCCCGCAATAACAGGAACCTCAAAGCGACAAAATGGAAATAACCAATCATAACACAATTAGGGGCTGATGCAACATTACCATAATATTAAAATTAGTTTTCTAGTGAATTACCCGAAAATTTGTATTCGTACACTCACTCATGCACACTCACAACTAAGGAGTCTCTCTCTGTGAGCAAGATTACAGAAAAAAGTGAAAAATAGAAGAAATTCCGAAAACCAAAAAAAATTGACTGACACATATTGAAGATGGAATTTCAAAAACATAGAATAAAGGATCACCGATATTAAAATATGATTCACTAATATACAGAATCATATTTTTATAATTGCACTTGTCGAGCACAATATAAAAATCTCTACAATTTAATATCACATACTTAAGTGATTAACAAATACCTTAATAGCAAACTAAATAGAGGTATCTAGTATCAAGGTTTTACAATTTAATGCCATCATTTATTGTTATTATTTACAAATATTTCTTATTCCGCACAACGGATTGCCGTTTGGTTTTGTTTTCTAGTTCATGTATATGACGAAAAGCTCTCCTTGCCTTGATCATTTAAATTTTGTTCGGTCATGCTACGAGCGGAGCGAGTCTCAGCGTGTGCGTTCTCTTTCAATTTTTCAAAAACAACATCACATCGGTTCTCAACTACTCTTGATCATCTCTTTTTCTCAACGCCACAAATGAGGCACACTGACGACTGCATATACAGTCATACATACCCTCATTTAGTGCTGTACAATTCCAAAGGATTCACCTTTGGTAACACTTGACCATTCGCTTCAATAGTTGAGCGCGTAATTCAAATAATTACCATGCTCCGACACGGCCAGTCCTAACCACTTACACGTCCTCGTGTAATATAAAATCTCCTGAAATTTTTCAACTTTATTTAACAAACTTGACTTCATAGTTAGTTTCATTACCAAATTTTTCTTAACTTAAAACATAACATTTACTCTTTTTAGAGTCATTATTCTATTTCATTTTAACTTTTGCTATTACTTAACATATTATTTTAATTTGCTTTTTATACTTTCAATCTTTATTTCTATCCTTTTGGGCCATGTACCGCCACGTAGCATCGACAATTCAGTGTTACAACTCACCAGTGCCACTCTGATATCAAACCACGCTAATGCCACATTAACCAATACAGTCTGTTTCAATTGTTTCTCATCAGTGCCACACTGATCTTAACGGTCTGTTTCACCCGTATTACGCTCTACTAGTGCCACACTAGTCTCCTCCAATGCCGCTATAACAACGGAAATCGAACCATCTCCGTCGATATCCACCTCGCTTGGTACCTGCCCACCTGGCATTCTTCGTAAATTCTCGTAAGGATATTTATACTGCCTCTTACTTGCGATAGACTTCAACTTATACCGATCTCCGTCTAAGACTTCCGTCACGATGTAGGGTCCTCGAAATTTCGGATCTAACTTGGTTTGCTGTCGTTCACTATTTTTGGTTAAGACGTAATCTCCTTTACTTAACTTGACAACTGTTGCTGCGCATTGCATGTTCTTATCAGCTTCTGATCTTTGTTTATCTAACTGTATCTCCTCTTCCTCACAATAGGAACCAGACCTAATGGTCGTGAGCACATGCTAATTAATAACTCCAATGGACTCGATTAACACTACAATTTAAAGTTAACTGCACTTCTCCGAAAGCGCCCTGCCAAGACCGCTCACTAGATTCAACCACTGTCAACAAATTTTTAAAAGTGCTCATGACTCTCTTAACCTGACCATTGGCACGACTAGCACTAGTTGCTATTAAGTGAAGCTGAATTTTCTGAGAGTTACAGAAGTCGACAAATTTGGCACCTATAAAGCTTCGTTCCTGATCAGCTATCAACCAAGTGGGCACACCAAACAAAGCAATCGAGGATTTTATCGCGTCTATACAACTATCTAAATCAAGTTTCAACGTATGATACAGATGCACATATTTTGTGTACCCATCTATCTGCACTACGATGTATTCCTTACGGTCATTTTTGCCGCTTAATTTGCCTGTGATATCTATGTGCAACGTGTGCCATGGTATACTAATCTTTGGGATCGAATGTAATTTGGCTTGACAAAATTCATTTTTTTTATGTGGGGCGCAAACTGACGAAAATACGAAGCTAATCCAATGATTTGTCTTAAAGTGGTGATAGACCTGGGTGGTGGCAATGCACTCAGTGCTTCAATCTTACGCCAGTTGGGGCGGATCTCGCCAGCCTGTACATCATATCCTAAATACTGAACGGTGCCTTTCAGGAAGGAACATTTTTCCACATGATACGAAAAACCTGCTATTGTCAAAATTTTTAAAACGGTCTCTAATCTCTCAAGTACATCTTCCTTAGTGGCTGCCACGATCATTACATCGTCCATGTAAACGATGACATACGAGTACGCTAGTTCGCCTAATGCTTTCATTACAGCTCTCTGAAAGACTGAAGGCCTATTCTTCAGACCAAACGGCATTGCTAAGAACTCGTACTGGCCTTCTGGAGTCACAAAAGCCGTATATTCAATGGAGTCAGTATGTACTGAAACCTGATAATAACCACAAGCCATATCTAAGGAAGTAAAATATTTAGCTCCTCGCAGTCTAGCATTAACGGCAACGGAAACTTGTCAGCCACTGTGTTTCTATTTAATTCCCGATAATGTACAGAGAGCCTCATAGACCCATTCTTCTTCTTAACTAATAATGCTGGACTAGCATACGGCGAACAGCTAGCTCTTATTACTTTATGCTCAATCAACTCTTGCACTTTTGATCTTAACAGTACTCTTTCATTAGGACTGAATCCGTACGGTCGCCTCTGTACGGTTTTGGTCGGTTCAATTAACCGAATTTTCATTTCCCCAGTGCTAACACGTGTAAGAGGACTTCCCTGAATAAACGATTCTGGGTATTCTTTTAATAGTTGTGTTTAACTGATTTTTTTCTGTGTCATACAATTCAGTTTCCAGGGTATCAAAGTTATATTCGGTGTCAGATACACATGCACATGCGTTAACTGTTTTATCTTTCATTAACTTGACCCCGTTACTTGCCACTAACGCAGAATATCCTTGGCCCAAGGTTTCACGCCCAATTACAATTTCATTTTTCATGCAAGCGTCATGGACTACGTGAAACATTATTTCGATACAAATTCCATCAAATATTACATTACTCAAAATCTGTATTGTACTCACTAGGTTGGCATTACCTATTCTACTTAATGATATGACGATATTAAATTTCTTTCCACTCAATTTAGGAAATAGACTCTCTTTAATCACTCAGCTCCGGATTCAAAAGGAAACAAGAACTTCTCACCTAGATGCAGCATGATGTTTTTGGTTCTTTCACTTCACAAATTTCTACTCGCTTATGTATTATACAGATTCTTCTCCAGCAGCACTCTTAGGACATTGGGTTGAGATATGCCCGGGTTCGTGACAACGATAACAAGTGATGTGTGTCTTAGTGCGCTGTGCCATTACTTGATCCACGTTTTTCTCCAAAAGATGGCTGCTTCTTCACTCTGCATTCCGCGTTTTTGTGTCCAAGTTGGCCACAAGAATGAAAAGTAATTCCAGGTGACTTAAAGCTTTTAGCACTTGGTTCCTCATGCGAGTCGTTGGATCGTTTTGTGTTCAACACAAACACTGGTAACTCGGTCTGCAGATCACGTCTGGTGTGAATCTTAGCTCTCTTAGCTCAATCTCTTCTGCCATTTTGTGACGAGTGACGTACTTTTGCGGCTTGCATAGTCGGCGAGACTCTCACTGTCATTTGGTCGATTATTTAGCAAGTTTAAAATTGTAGCCACTGGCGTCTCGATATTTTCAAATCGCTGCTCGAACAATTGTCTGAATTGCGGCCACGTAATGCCGGCATAACAGACCTGCGATAGCTTCCTTCCAGAGATTTCGTTAGCTCCAAAATTAATGCACTGCCTTGCAGCGGCGTCTCATTCCAAACAATGTCCACCGTCGCGCACCATTGCGTTGCATCGGCGCCAGCTATGTCTGAGTTAAATTTTGGCAACACAATGCCGCCATTTTGTAGGCGCCAATTGTAAAAAATTTTGGATCTGTTGCTCTAGCAGAACTAATCATAAACTAACAGTTCAATTGGACTGTAATGTGATTGCACGACGAAGAGAGTGCGAAGAGAGCTTGCCTTAGTACTTTTCATTGTGTTCAGCTATTACATCTCTGACTGGTTGAATTTTTAAGTCTCTTTGTCTGTTGTCGTTTCGAATATACCACGGTGCCCCGGTGATGGTTCTCAATATCTTTGACTGGACTCTCTGAATAATATCAATATTACTATTGCTTGCATTCCCCCATAACTGGAAGCCATATGTCCATATAGGTTTTAGCTCAGAATTGTAGAGCAGGACCTTGTTGTCTAGACTAAGAGGCGAGCCAGCGTTAATAAGCCAATGGAGGCTAT
>SCDZ01000973.1:0-17392 GCA_004143845.1 Drosophila lacertosa | reverse complement strand
TTAATTTTGTTAGTATAAGATTTAGTTTTAGACTCATATTAACATAAATGTACATTTCTTTTCAACTTCTCCTATCTATTTTGACTGTATGTTCTATTACAACACTGACAAAACTTGCTGTGAACAGGGGCATAGCTGGCCGGACTGGTAAATAAAATACCCCCACCGTGTCGGTGATGTTATTAGAATTAGTTATATTTTCTTTAGGCTTTTAGCAAGTAATTCTTTTGTAATTTATCTTTTATTAACTCGAGTTGACACTCGTAAAGTCAACCGTTTCAAATAAATAAATAATTAAATAAAAAAAAATTAAATAAATAATAATAATAAAGTTACGTATCTGCCTCTTGTTGGATATCGTTAGATGGATAAAAATGTAATTGATAACAACCTCAGCCTTTCCTAATGACAGAAGCGATGCTCAAATAGCTAATACTTAATCAAATAATTTTTGCAGCAAAGCTGCTTAGGGTTTGAACGTGCTCGAAAGATTGACCACGTTCGATATATAATCCAAGAATATTACAAAAACATTATCGTATCTCATTTTTAGTTTTTCTAATGCTTTTGAATAATGAACTTCTGTCACTTGGAATACCTGCACTACTTTAAGTAATGGTCCTGATAGATAATGTTACAAATAATTTAATTATTCAATAACTGGAATTGTGTTGTCCTTTTCGATAAGATTATTGATTAAGATAAAGCGCATTACCTATCAAAGCTCGAAAGCTTAACTTTTGGTAGCCTGTTCAGATGCGAAGCAATTTAAGAAACTGATATCTGATGATGGTTTGGGTTTCTTGTCGTTAATTAGAATTACTATTGCAGCGAAAATATGACTAAAGAAATTATAGATTGCATTAAGGAACAGGTGTTTTAAAGCACGACCTCTGTTCAGGTATTCTTGTTTCAGAATTGTTATATTTCTCTCCATATTAGTTCACAAACATATGTTTATAATTGTAGTCATCTATCGACAATACAAAAACATGCAATGATAAATGTTTTCCCCAAACACCGCAGCTTCGCAGCAGAACGATGGAGACACCGCACCTCTCACTAAATCGATTTGTTGTTTTAACTTGCACCTGGGATTAAAACCGAATAATCTTCTTTTTAAATTAAAACTAACTGTAATTATTAATTAAATAGCCAGTTTTCAACATAGTGAAATTTATTGGGTCATAGTGTAGAGTAACATTTTGCTATGTCTGAACTGATTATTCTACTGTCCAATAATGAATCATTAAATTAGTATTTTGGTAGTTCTGTTAACTCTGTTTCCCTATTGTTTTACGCAAAAAATGAAAATTTGTAGAACAAAACATACTAACATAATATATTGTCTTTAGTCTACAAACTAATTTAAATAAAAATTAATAAAAAAAATTATATTCTTTATTTAAAAAGCTTTCTGGGACAAAATAAATGGCCAATTCGTCCTCAGGTATGTAATTATAATATTTATATAATATAAAGTTCGATCCATTGTTCAGTAAATGTACATGATATCAATTACTTGTTATTGTAACCAAAATTTGGGAAATAAGTCACACTGACTCTTACTGACTTCGGCTAAACAAACAAAAAAATCAAAACAGAGCTTATTTTCTATGAATAAACAGATGAACACTGTAACACGAAAAACGGCTTGCGTATTTTATCGGTAAGAGTTTAATGTTGAAGCAATATGTGATGCAATGAAGCAATAACTACGAACGATGATCCAAGTCTGAATCCTTGTTTATGGTTGGTGTGCATATCTTAGACGGACATACTAGCCAGTACTATTCAAAACAAGGAAGTAGACTGAAAGAAGACCATCCAGTCAGCAGCCATATTTGGAAAACGTCAATCTATGACATATCTAATTAAATAAATATATTTATAATTATCTCAATTTAAATTTGATTGTTTAAGATCCATGATTAGACGACTTCCATCATCTTCTTCTTTTAGCGCCTTCGTCTAATCGATCGAACAACTAAAAGATTCTTATTTCCTACATAACTAAAATGAAAGAAGTATAGTTAGAAAAATTTGCAAGCTTAATTTATTCGATGTAGCTCCTGAAGCCAACATTCTTTTTTTTACTGAAACGTAAATCAACCCCAAGTTCATTGTTTAATTTTAGACACATAGATTATTGGAAGAAATTGTAGTTCATTAATGTTAAATTTCAAACCTATTTTAAGTGTTTCTCTGATTTTAATTCAGCTTTGAGAATCTAGTTTTCTTTAACAATGATTAAAAGAATTTTAATATTTTTTCTAATTCCTTGTGTTCCGCCTAGTATTCTTTTTTCTAGAGATTGTAACAACACTGGCATTTTTTCAAAATGGTTAGAACGGTTATAATATTTACTTCTTTTTATAGCTCGGCGAAACATGGCCCCTTTTGAAATTAATCATTTACATTAATAATAGATTTAAAAAACACTTCTTTGGTAGTGTTTCAGAAAGCCATTATATTTAAATACGGTTGACTTTCAACCAAATTCATTATTGTGAATTGCTGACTTCCTGGTTAACAAAATGCAAACGGGACTGTTTCGATCAATATCACACAATAATTTGTTTGATTATCTACATGCTCAATAAATGAGTCAATGCCAAAACCAACTCTTAAAAAGTAAGTCCGTTTCAGTTTACCGTGAGCATCTGCAATACTTCCCATTCACAGTATTACTAAAACTTAAACATGCTCTGTTACATTGTGTGTGGCGGGAGTAGGATATACTATATATCTTAAATCCATAAACGCATTTCATGTTTCATGTTTCTGCCGCATGTTTTAATATTTTTTATAAATATATTTTAATATCGTGCTCTGTAGATTAAATATTTTTAAACAAGCAAGCTGTTGTAGCTAGCGTTGCTTAAGCTTTTCATCATTTATTACCGCCTACGTCTATTCCGTATTCCGTTTTGTTTGGCAAGCCTGTTAATGCCTGAGATCAACATTTTCATCCAGTGTTAAGAGTACTGTTATTGAACAATCTTGCAAACTGCTGGCATTTTTTTAAGCGTCACTCTGATTCTACCTGCAATATATTATACATACAGAAATTACACAGTTTAAAACTGTGCTCGCTGCTTCTTGTTTGTTTTGATTGTTTTTAGCTTGCATTGTTTTTTATTTTGTTTTTACTTACGATTGTTTTTTTTGTAAATGAGTTAATTCTGCGCTGATCACTGAGCTTAAACTTCAAGATAATTATTGGATGCATTGCTGGATATGTGATTGTCGGTATAGTAACGCTGCGTAAGATTGTGCGGTAAACTCTACTATAGTTCGACCTAATAAATTCCGGTCGCTGGTCATTTAACATTTTAAAAACCTCAAAGCGAAAAGCGATTGTCCAAAAATATCGAAATCAATCATAACATGTCTCTTTTAAAAAACATTTTTTGAAACCGTTTGATTGTATTTAATACCAAATGCAGAATAGAAGTTAATCCACTTACCGCAACAGTTAATTCCGATGCAGCTACTGCACTTAATGTTTCCGAGACTAACATCAGATATGCCAATATTATCCAGTCAGTCAATGCTGTAATTCTACAGTTCCATCACGCAAGTAAATTTAAATTTATAGTCTTGTGTATTGTGTCACTGCGGATTTATTAATGAGCCAAATTTGAAAAGCAAAAATTGGCATAAATAATGAAAGCGATACTGTCTCGAAAATTTTTGAAACTTATAACATCGTTGGCGGAATGTCCCATAGAAAAAGCCTAGAAACCTTAGCCTACTATTTTGTGCAAGTTCCATTTCGGATCACATAATCCATGAGCTCTTATATCCATTTTTGTGGGTTGTAGGATCATCCTCATTGGCTAACGGATCTGTTACATATAAGGACCGCTTAGTAAGCTTGCATTTGAAGCCATATAATTATAATTTTTCTGAAATATAGGCCAATCCCGAAATTAAATTTAATTAAAAAAAAAAGCATGTTTTTTTTTATCGACCTTCGTTGTTAACTGAAAGCAAAGTTGTCATAGATCATTTGTTTAACATAAGGTATGTCACAAGGAACCACTATGGGTTCCCTTCTTTTTAACTTCTTCAAAAATTGCCAATAATATCATGTATGCAAACAAGGTAAAGTTCTGTGTTTCGTACAATCCTTTTTTTTATCACCTGTTTCAAAAATATATAAATTCCTTGAATACCTGGTTCACAACAAATGTTTTAATGATCATATTGTTACCTCGGTCAAGGTAAATCAACAGAGATAATGGAATTTTATGATGAAATCACCAAACTACTTACATATCAAAGGTATTCAGTACATCAGGAAATGATTGAATATTAAGAACAAGTTTTTATTGTTTTACTTAAAATAACAGGGTATGACAGCTCTGTACTTTCGGTAACGTTTTGCTAAGTCGAACCATGACTTTTTAAATATTGTCGAAGTGGTATTATTATTATTATTATGTATCCCATTGTTTACCAAACAGAGATCATGAAATTCAAGTGTTTTTGTGGCATTAATAAATATATTGAAAACGCATTATATATTAAAAGCCAAATAAAGATTTTTTTGTTCAACATTCGCGCATCCGTAGTATAAGACTGAAATCTTTTTAAACACAGACAAAAAACTTACTCCTATTTTAAAAAAAATATTTTTTTTTGATCTTTTCAGATTTGTATTGGTTTCCAAAGATCATATAGGCAAATATCAACTGGATAACAACGTACAGAACAGCATTAGAGACTTGACATTTGAAAGGAATAATGACCATGTTACAAGCCCAACACGAAGAGATGCCTGGAAAACCAAAATTAAAAGAAACTTCGACGAAATTGATAAGGCTTCCGTCAGTTTTGGTATACTTAATCCTCTTGTGTAGTTTTTATTATTGTAATGACTTATGTACAAATTAGGCAAAAAAGCTTTATGTCAAGGGAATAATTTTAAAACAATATATGTTAGATACTACAAAAAAAAAAAATGTGTATACCGATGTCAATAAAAAACAATGATAATTGTTATTAACATGTTTATTTATCTTCTTTAATGTTGAGTTTTTGTGAAAGGTCATACCAGATCTAAATGCAGCGCTTTTATTTTTCAAGGGACTATTTAAATACAAATTACATTTGATAATTATATTTAAAACAGTTATTCATTAATATATTCTTCACTTTTTTGAATTACGGCGATAGGGGTAACCTATAACAATTCATATTGACGAAGGTGCATCCTTTGAATTATGTCCCTACAATCATTAAAAACCCGCTTAATGTTTTCTGTGTCAACAGCGCATGTGAAATGTGGGTAACAATAGTGTTTACCATCTCCACTTGCTGTTGATATACGCTGTTAAAACAAAAGTAGTAACCAATTACATACATATTTTTCTTTTATTTAAGGAGCTTACCAGAAATTCGTCACGTATAAAATATTTTGCTCTTATTACTTCTGGGTCATCATTAGATTCCATTATTGCGTCACCTATTTGAAATATTAAAAATTATTAAGTTAATAAGAATCCCAACAACAAGATATTGATTGACAAATGGTTTAACCAAAATAATTAATTAAACTTAACTAATATTGTTCTGACAAATAGTTACAAAATGTGACACAGGACTACCAATTAAGTTTAACTTAACACTTTTTATGGTTTCATTTATTTTGCAAGCGACAAACAATGGTAAAATAAAAAAATTAATAATAAGCAATTTTCTGTTTTTCAAAGCCTTATAATAATACCAAATATTATCTGTTATTTAAATTTACGTGAGGTTCAGCCTCTCAAATATATGTTATTACTTACTTGGCGTTTGATATTTATTAAATTCGGAGAAATAATCCGACAATTTACTTTTTCCAGCCTTTATTTTCTCTGCTAACAAATCTTGCTTATTTAGAAAAAGTATAATAGAAATTGTGCGTAGCCATCTATAAAACAATTTCGTTTAAGGTAGAACTATTTTGTTGTTTTCGTACTACATTTTACCTGTTATTCCAAATACTTTTAAATAAGTCTAAGGATTCACGGAGCCGATTTTGGGTAGGGTCCTCACGCAAAACCATATTATAACTTGAGCATGCTGTTACAAATATTATAGCAGTTACATCATTGAAACATTGAATCCACTTTCTACGTTCGTCACGCTGTCCTCCCACATCGAACATACTAGGAAAAAAAGTTTAGTCATCAGCAAAATGTAAACCAAATATTATTAATAATCTTATATATTACTCACTGAAAGTTTACTTTGTCCACTTGAAATCTTGTTTCGAATATTCCAGAAGTCAAAACACGGCACCGCAGAATATCTTGTTCATTGGGGGTATAGTTTGGATTCTTAATTGTGCTTACTCGATCCAAAAAGCTTAAATGCAAAACAAGAGAGGTTTACTCATAATAATCTATAAATAAACATATGTTAGAGCTGTAAAAAGATTGTAGCTTATACAGTGACATAAAAATAAAAATATCGGGTATTGTCGACTATAACTACAAGATGGACTTGCTAATATGTGCATAAATTACATTTTATGTATTTTTCCAACAGGAATTATAAAACAACGCACACAGCTTCACAAAATTTATAACAAGAAACTCAGATATTTATGAGTGTGTTTGCCTATGATGCCCACATGTTTTTATGTTCGGAAAATGTTTTTTGTCCGAAATTATGGTATCGTAATTGGTTGTGGCAACAAAATTGTTTAAAAGTGTTTTTTACGGGTTACAACGCTCCAAAAGGTATTTCAACTTCCAGTCCCATTTTTCTTGTGTCTTACGCAAACAATTGATATATACGATCTAAGAGGGTCAGTAATCAGTAATTGACGAAAATTGTCTGTTACGTAATTTTAAAATTGATGGAGATATATAGCTTAAAAACCAAATCACAGGATAAACACGATAATTTGTTTAAAATTGCAACATATTAGCTTAAATACCGACTAAAAATAAACAAAACTAATTACGCAGAGAAAATACAAAATGTAATATACCCAAAATATCATGTATTACTTACTATTTTGCGCAGTCAATTAATTGATACTCATTTGACCTCTCATATGTTTGAAGGACCCCTTTGTCTTTCCATAACTCTTCTGTGTGCTCATAAAATTCAGGAGGATAGTTAAAGTCAGGACCTAGAAAAAAAATATTACATATCTAAAATATAAGTAAAGATGCTAAAGCAGACATAATACCATGAAAAAATTAAATTCTAAAATGTATAAATTTTAGAAGAATTCAATATTAATCAAATATAACTTTTTAAATTGCTGTAATTGACAATGAAAAAACTTGTCGGGAGATTCTCTAAACATATTGACTATACAAATATTTCATCACTGTGCATATTTATTTTGAAGGAACCATACGGATACAAAATAAGTGTCTATATCTATTATATTTTCTGATATACCCAAGAATTTATAATTCGAGTTTTTTCGTTTCGGACGAACAGAAGAACATATCGCAATCAACTCACAGCATTGACCTGATAACAAAAATATATACTTTAAGGGGGGATCAAAAGTGAGTACGTTTGCATATTTCGCATTTTAAAGCGACTGACGAAAAAAATAGTAAAGCAAATGAAATAATTTAATTTGTAATTTAAACTGTTTATTTAATATCTAATTACCTACGAATAAACAAAGAACAAATCAACGAAGAGGTGCAGATGAAAAAAGAATATTATGTACTTTTGACATTTGAATCATAAATTTACCATTAACTGTGATCTTTTTGGTTTTGCATTATTTCTTTGACTAATTGTAAGGACTTTTTATTTATTATGATCTAAAGTCTCGACCTGGTTACATCAGCATAGTAGTAGCGATTTTTATCATTATTTCAAAATTATGAACAAATTGAGTCGCAATCTTGAAAATTGTATTGCAAGTCATAGCGAAAAAGTCTATTCGACCCTTTTAATTGCTATTAATCTTAAAACAAGTCACTCGGTGGTCATACAAGTCCAAAAAAGACGTAATGTTTCGGTTGAAAAACCTCTAAACAGGGGCCCTCGACTATGAACAGATGCAGGTGCTCGAAATATGATGTCTAATATGAGAAAGGACAAGTTTCTAATAAGGATGTAAGTCGGTGGATAGCACGAAGATCACTGCAAAAATAAGGTATGTTTCAGCACTAATAAAAAAAAACCAGCTTTGAGAAAAATGTGAAGGCACGATTGAATTTCGCCAGACAGCACCGAAATTAGATCATACACCACTGGAAACGGTCAATTTGGTCAGACGAATCAAAATTTAATAGATTCCAGTCAGATGATAAACAAAATTGCTGACGCCGGCTCGGAGAACCCATCCAATGACAACATGTGAAGCAAACCATAAAACACGGTGGAGGCGATGTAATGGTTTGGAGCTGCTTCACCTGGTGGAACATTTGGCCACAACACAAAATAGATGATATGATAAAACAAGTTGAAAATCTGAACATATTAAAGGACCATCTTCCCGATTTTATCAATCGATGTGCTTACAACGAAGCTGAAATAGTGTTTCAGAAGGATGGAGACCCGGAGTACATTGGAAAAGTCGTGCAAAAATCGCTGGCTGACCAAAATTTTCAGTTGATAATGTGTCCGGTTTGAAAATGCATGGTCAATTGTTAAAAGACGATTGGGGACAACATCCACCTGCTCCATTATACCTCGAGAAATTATAGCAAAGGTAGTGGTGACGTATACCGAAGGGAACAAACGTATGGAAAACGTTATAATCAATAAGGGCTTATGGAGCAAATATTGACATTATTATAAACTAAAAATTAACATAAATTTTTGCAGCTAAGAAAGTTTGAGTTTCAAAGGTGCATATAAGTGAATTCGAGCTGTTTTTGTATTCTTTTTTTCTTTGTTAATTTGCAGATAATTAGATATTGAATGAATGAATAAAAATTGTTTTTATATGCTTTACTGTTTTCTTTGTCACTCGCTCCGAAATTGCGAAATATGCAAACATGTACTCACTCTTGCTCCCCAATGTATGTACATTTGCAATTAATTTTGCAAGAATTACAAGGCTCTAGTTGGGAGGGTCTGGTTTGAAGATAACACAGCGTATGCTGCAATACATAAATGGCTCCGGATAAATAATTTATTTTAATTGACACTTTTACAGTAGTATTGCAGATAAAATAAATAAATAAAAAGATAGGCAATAAAACTAAGCACTTATATATATATATATATATATATATATATATATATATATAAAACAATTATTAAGAAAATTAATAAAACTGTATGTCTTCATTTTGTGTAGTTGCTAGTTTTAGCTGGCAACACTGCTGTGAAGCCCAAGCAAAAGGCATTGACTATTAAGATATCATTACAAAATTGAATGTGTTCTTACTGGAGGCATAATCCTGAATATATTCCACCCTGGGTTCATTTTCTTTCCTTTCTAAAGCTACAGGTGGATTAAGTGTGCTCATGGCTCCAGTAATAGTCTGTAAATAATGGAAAATACATATTTAGAAATCAAGCAAAAAATATACAATTCCGAAAAGTTTTTAAATGGATCTAAAAATGAAGAGAAATTGCAGTCAATTCTAAAAACATATGATTGGCGAAGTTGTTCAAAAATTCTAAGTTTTTCTGTCACGTTTGGTTAAGTACACTATCGTTCACCATACACAGATTAAAAATATTTTGGATTGAATTTTGGGAAATAATACATCTAACATTGCCTACACATGCTCGAAAACCGCTTCGAAAGCCATAAGTCTCACAGCCCACATCAACCGTGATTTTCAATCTGTTTGCGGTTATCGAGTACGCCCCGGATACGTCAGACGCGGTTGTCAAATTCTTCAACATCTTGCATAGCAAAGAAGTAAAAATCTTTGCCGAAAAGGTTTAGAGAGTCGACTAGTTTATAAAATAAGCCAACAAAAACGCCACTTAAGTCAATGAGCAACACCTAAGAGGGCGTGGAGATTTCGTCGACTAATCGATCTGATCGAAATGCAGTCGGGAAGATTGCACCTTACTCGAGCCACTAAGACCATAATAGCAAATTCATTACTGATGAAATATAATAATAGCAAAGCATTTCCAGACCTTCATTAAATTGTTTTGTCATTAAGTCGAAACAACATTATACGCAGCTACTGAGCTCCAGGCGACCGTACAATCAGCGGTTGCTATTAAAGCATCAGTAAAAAATTTACATGAAACAGCCGAGAAGATTAACACAGCATTCTATGCCACTGTTGCAGCAGACATTTCTTTTGAATCCATGTTTATAACATCATATTGTGATACGCATCCCTGACACTACAGTCTCAGACTTGCAGGCAAACTTCTAAGGATGGGCATGGTCTAAATACAAAATGTGTTACAACGACACAAGATGTCGGGTTTTGGACTTTCGTCAAAAAGACGATATTGTCCAGACTTAAAGACAGTCTTTAAAGTGGTCAAAGGTCATGTAACTTAACTGTAACATCAGAGCAAATAAGGACCTGATCCGCTGAACGGCATTTGAAAAAAATCTTCACTGACACTGTTGAAAATGTCGTACAAAGCTGACATGTCCCTGATTATCATCCCGGCGCAAGAACACTTGGACTACTGAATGAGGCAGGTATTGTTTTTCATTCACCAAAATAATATAATATAATAATACTTTCAAAAATTTGAGTCATTAGTTTATAATATATTATACGTTCACCAGGGCAAACACCAAATACCAAGTATCAAATACACACAATAATCGCTTCGCCGTGGTAACCCAAACCATTTAATCTGGAAGTACAGAAACCCGCAGCATACTCAAAAACGTTAAAGAGAAAATGAACACACTGAACCTTCAAGTTTAAGTACTTGCTGTTACCTAAATCTAACTTTATACAAATCCCATCGACAAGATAACATTTAAAATGGAATTCTGAAAGCTTGCATCGCAGCGCTCCGTCTTATAATTTGCGGAACTCTAAAACTAGTACGACTAAGGACTTCTAATGATGTAAACATCACCTAATACTATGAGGGAATATTCTGCGACCCACTTTACTGCAAACATGCAAACGCTTATGAGCTCCCAGTTATAGCTTTCGTAAGCACCACGAATAGCAATTTAAAGCACAATATTTGGCCAAATAACCTTAAGGGACTTTGTAATAAACACATCGAATGAATGGCATTGGGAAATATTATGTTGCGCGTTGCTGCGTTCCTTTTATATTTTACAATATGTATATGCAAAATTGGGTGTTAGTCCTGATCTGTTCAATTTTATAGCCTTGGACCGCGCCAATTATTTTGTGAACTTGTCTTTAACTCTTCCATTGGCAAAGTAAAGGTGGAACCATAAGGACAGAACATTCAAAATCTGTTCCATCTATTATACCCTCTTATATATTTTCAAAGAAAATAAACAAAAACTAAATGAATAGGGACAAGATCTCGAAAAAAAATAAGCCTGCGTACTTATTAAAAACTAAATCTTACATTTTTCAATTCCAGCTTTTGTGGGTTTCGAGACACAAAGCTACCTCGTTCTGCCTAATATAGACATTTCAACGAAACCATTAGTCCCTAGTAGCTACTACCAATAGGTGTCGGGTATAAAACATTATATTAAAATAAAATATCAGTTGAGTAAATTACTTACCAGAATAGCGTCACGAATATTCTTTTTAATATCATCAATTTTCTGTTTTTTCTCTTGTTCAGAAAATCCGTCGACATGCAATATCCGCATTTGTTTGACTATTGTTGATTTACCGGACTCACCCGCTCCCAGTAGGAGCAGTCTGTGTGTAGCCCGATATAACTGTTTATCCTTCTGCAATTGCCTTGATATGGCATCGCTTCTACGCTTTTGACTTTTCGAATCCTCCGAGTTCACATCAGACTGTTTTGAGGTTGGAGAGCCAAAGCAACCCATGGCAGTCCACGGAGTCCACCAACACGTCGCTCGATTCTCTTGATTGGCGTCGGGGGACTCTGCACCCCTAGTACTTTCTCCGTTTTGCTCCAGAATTACAGAGTCTCTTAGTTGTGTACTAATATTATATAGTATACAATTTGTGCGATTTTTATTATAGCGTTTTAATAATTTTCTCCAAACATCAGTTTAATAGTAATCTATAATTATTTAAAAAACATATGATAAAAATATGTTTCCATACAATAGATTGCAAGTGCCTCAAGACGCCTTATGAATTTAATTAAAGAGAATAGGAATTGCTCGAAAAAATTAAGAGATCATTTAAGCTATGTACAAGCCCAATAGATTGGCTCTGGTATTTGAATTGTTGATACTTTTATTTCTAAATTGGGTGATAAATAGTGAAAATCATATTCGATTGTTGCTTATTATATACGGAAATTATGTGGATTTTGCTAACTAGTATTTAAAGTCTGGTATATAACTCAACCAAGTAAAAATAGTTTTTGAAGATTTAAAATAAACGTGATCGGTGTACGACTCAAATTTAAAGCAACTTCATTGTTATTACATTTATTTGTTGAGATCAACGATGATATTGTCTCAGCAATTGATGGTGACCAGGAATATATATTCTTGACTTGTCTTTCCTTTTAATGACACTAAACGTAAGAGTCGAATTTTAGTTCGTTGTCAGAACAATTAATCCGATCCAGCGGTCAGTTTCAAAATGTATTCCAAAACAATTAGCGAGCATTTTGTAAAAAGACTGCTAAAATGTATATTTTTATACTCATGGATTAACGTAATCGCCAAATATCACAACGCTTTGATTTTCAGGAAGTAACAATAATAACTAGGAAGCAAAGTACATTTACTTCGGAGTAACAAAAAGTAAAATACTATATTAAAAGCTTTGTTAAAATCTATATAGGTAACGTCAGTCATTCCAAACTCATCAAGAAAGTTGGGTAGATGCACACCTCTAAATTACAATGATATGCTGGCTTGAAAAAATAATAGGAAACACCTTTATAGTTTTCGATAAGTGTTTTTAAATAGCAGGAAAATAGTTAAGCACAATTAAACACAATTAAGATTGTGCGAATAAGGCTGAAAAAGGCAGCGAACAGAACGGCAATGACCAAATCAGGGTTGGCAGTAGTTTTTAAAATCGTTACTTCAAGAAGATAAAATAGACGCTATTGGGTTAGTTAGCAAAGCTTCAAATTTCATAGAATTATAAGAAAACTGCATCCGTTGTAACATACAGAATAAACCTTAATAAAATGTTATATATAGCAATGTAACGGAAGTTCTGAAACTTTTTGTAGTTTGACTTATAAAGTAAAACCAGGTAATCAAAAGGAAATTGAAATATCAAAATATCAGTTTCAACTGTATAATGTTATAGTCCGTATGCTTAATAAGATTGTTATACATAAACAACCATACAAAAATCGAGAATACTTTTTAACCAATTGGTGTTAGTGCGTCGCTAGGTAGAGTAAGTAAATTATGACAAGATCTTACTCTGTAAGATGACAGATAAACTTTGAAAAACTAACTTTGGGATAACTTCAATGATTATTTTTCGATATTTGTAAAATATTTATTCTTTTTGAAGTCGAAACTGACTTCCTTTTCTTGTTGCGTTAATTTGTGTTAAGGGAATGCAAACACTGGTCCACACGGTGTCATCTTACCGAACATGAAAGAGACAATTACTAAAGCGTCCTTCCTTCAACAAAATCGGAACATTTTGTTTTTAATATTTTTTTAATTTACATTAAAATAAAATTTTAATAAATATGAAAAATATGTTATATATAAAATTAAAATAAAAATTTGATAAACAAAACAATATATACAATTCAATTGCGGATAAGAAACACCTACAGATATACCCCTGAGATCTATGCTTAGATCGAAAAAAAATATTTTATGTTTAATATATTTTTTACCTTAAGATTTATTTAGACGAATGTAAAAATATAAATATACGCAATATCCAAAAACATACATGTATGTCAATTTACATATTTACATTGTGCATGATTCTATGTAAATGTCGACCTGTCTTAACGACGGTAACATCTCTTGAAAATAAGTACCGTGTAACAGGTGAAAAGTGGGCTTGATGTGCGCATACACAGTACATGCACATACATTTATATTATTATTATTATTATATATATATATATATATATATATGTATATATATATATATATATACTATGTTATATATTTGTGTGTGTGTAAACGAAGGCTTCGTGTGTGAATATGAATGTATTATTAAGGCTTAAATTTTCAAAGGTGTTTGTAATTAACATAAGGCTAAAAGGAAAAAAGTAATTATCAAAATGGTACCGAATATTAGCTAAATTTAAAATCCATAAGCAGATATGTTTGCATTTGTATGCACGAATACAAAAATATATACTCATATATACTCCATCCCTATGTATCGCAAATATATATATACATATATATAAATATATATATATACACAATATAATATATATATAAATTCCAAAGTATTTATGTACGCCCGTATGTTACACAAATGTCTGTATGCAGGTACACCATACAAAGTTTAATTTAAGCTTTTTTTGGGTGGTAACATTTTTTTTTATCCGTTTATAATGGTTTTTAGCATTTAAAAGGTCAGACTCATATCACATCTTTTCCTAGCAAGCTAATTATCATTAAAGATTATATCGGTATAAAGATATTTACTTATTCAATGGACATTGACAAAACTGTTTTTTTACTATTACTGACACATTTATTATAAAATACAAATTTTAAGTAAATGCTCCATTAATTTATGTAGGTAATATCTAGGAAAATCTACCTTGAAAACACATTAACTGCAATTGCACTTGCTAATTTTCATTTAAATTAATTGGATGAGTGACCTTATAATTCGTCTTGGTGTGCCACATTATTATATTTATCGAATCTATAACTTTTTTCAATAACTAAAAACTCACTTTTATGTATTTTTATTTTATGTATCAACCTAGAGATGTGCCATAACCGATCATTTTTTAATTTGGAATATATCGTGTTATTAGTGATGTGAATATATAAAATAGAAACCCCTTGCATCGAACGGGTAACGTACAATAATACTTGACTAAAAAGGGTGATTTCATTGAAGAAAATTTACAAATGTCGCGATTGCAGATGTGAATTACATTTGTATTAGTCTAAATTTTACTCAGCAGAGAAATGAAAAAATTATTAATGGATCTGAAGTGTTCTGCTTAATTTGATTTTTTTAAAAAACAAATAATACATAATACTTAAATACCATTAAAAAAATAAAAATATTTAAGTCAGGAGTAGCCGACTGTGAGATACTCTGGTGCTAATCTAACCACAGCTTAAGAAATTCCTAAGGACTTTGTCTCAAGACTCCAACTTCAATTGTGCTGACATATATTGCAATATTAAAGCAGATAAAATTACGATGTTAAACATAAAAACTATATTGTATTTCTCTATGACTTTAAATTAAAATAACTTCTTGTAGAAGCTCTCGACAGTGATGCAAAACACTATCAGTAAAACGGAACAGGAACTAAAATGTTTTATATTTTTGCAACATACATTTTTTGACACGATGATCTTATCTGGAATATCAACGGTATTACAGGATTGGTGAGAGGAGTTGTGCTCTTCACGAAGACAACCAGCCTCGACATTTTTATTTTTACTATGAAGAAGAATATATGATTATGCATTTTATACAGTTTAGAAGCCGTCGAGAAATAATCGCATCAGTGGGGGAGCCACTGTATTGGTGTGGAGCTCCTGTCATAAAGGTGATAAACATGGATGACATGCAGCTCAGCGCCATTTACTGCACTGATTAAATTATAAGTAAGTGCTATTCATTTATTACGTGCCTGTACCTAAAGGTGTTTGATCATGAGTGATTGAAATCTGCAACACTGGCTTATAATAACTACTGGGATAATAACTACAATACCCAGATGCCGAGAGCTAAGAGAAGAAATTTTTGCCTCTTAAGCTAAAACTCACGATATAAGTTCCCAAACAAGATAATATGGGTATCTTTCAGATTTTGGCCTATCTGCTTTAACTTCGCTACTTGGCACTTGTTATTACTAAGCAATGATATTTAATTATATAAATGATATTCAGATTTGTACAGGAAATATATACAGTGCTGCTGCTGCTTCAACATCTATTGCTGTTCTCCACAACTCGAAATGCCTCCATTTGACATTTGGGACCTGGCTTCCTGCAGGATATTAAAAGAAGTTTAAGTTTTGTTCCAACCCGAAAAGAACGCCACAAAAATAGCTGGCGGGAGTGATCCCTTAATAACCGGTGCAAGCAAATTTGACATCACAAAAAGTCTAGGCAAAGGCTGTGGTGGCTTACACATAGAAAGAGTAACATGTCACATATATATAAAAGAGTAGTTTCCATCAGATTGTCGCACCGATCTGGCTCAAAAGTGTGAAAATTTGCGGAATCACCGCAGAAGCAACGTACAAGCGAACATCAGAACTGCGATTTTTTTTGCCTTTATTTAGTGAATCTTCTCTTAATTATGAGACTAATAATAAGTTTACAAATCTTACAACTTAACATTTACTAACACTTCAATTGGAATGTTATGTGATTGCACGACCCTAGAGTCCATAGATGGGTTGGTAGATCATTACGACGAAGGCGGGATCGACTGCGCAACCTTAGTAACCTTGGTTTTCCTAGTGAGTTAAAGAACTTCATGAACTCGCTTTCAGCTATGGAGAAGCAAGGAGGGCAGTATACGACGGCTGGAGTAAGTTGGTAACCACGCTCCAATTGTATGTTTATAGATGTGGCCTGTAAATAGTTTTCAGCAAACTTTTCATCTCCTTATATACTGGGCAGCCGTTGTAGTTTGCCGTGTGATTACCAACGCAGTTGACACACTTTTTTGTGTTTGGGTCGTCTTTGCTTGCTGTGCAGTGGGCGGAGTTATAAAGGTTTCCATGAACTACACACATCGCTCGCAGTGTGCAGTACGATCTTGTATGGCCATATTCTTTACAATTCATACATTGAACTGGACCTTTCCGTTTACGCGGCTCTTCTACTGTTAGTCTATGGTGCAGAAGGAACTGAAGTTTGTATATTGGGTGCACTTCGTTTTCCATTAGGGGCTTACTTTCTGGTTCAAGTTCTACCTTGAAGAGTGGTTGCGGCTTTCTATCCTTGTTTAAGATGTTAAAGACAGTCTTAGCGCTAAATCCTTTTTCTTGTAGCGCCTTAGTTACTTCTGCGGGTGTTACATCAGGCTCAATGACCTTTAGTACGACTTGTAGTCCCTTGCTACTTTTCAGTTGGAATGTGTAGAAGTTCTTTTTGGTGTCGTTTAAATGCTTCGATAGTACTCTAAAATTATTTTCAGACTTCGTTTGAATTTTGGTTTCATGTATGCTGCCTTTG
>SCDZ01000972.1:0-24054 GCA_004143845.1 Drosophila lacertosa | reverse complement strand
TTCCATTGATTTCGTCATCTCCTGAATGGTGGACACTCTGTTTGCTACAAAAACATTAAATCTTGAAGGTTCCTCCCTCATCCACGAAAGCGCAACCGACGAATCACACCAGCAGTAGTATGGCGCTTCAAATACGTCTAGGTCTGAGATTTCAGTCATGAGTCTAGCAAGCAGTTCTGCTCCACATAGCTCCAGTTTCGGCACTGTAATCGTCTTGAGTGAGGCTACACGAGATTTGGCGCAGAGCAAGTGACTAACGGTCTGTTGGCTTTTAGACACTATGTAGATGCAAGTTCCATAAGCTTCGATGATGGCGTCACAAAATCCGTGAACTTCGAGGTCAGATTCTGGCACTTGAGCTAACCGAAAGAATTCAACACGTCGAATTTGGCCAAAGCTGCTGCATAAATCTATCCACTTGGAATTAAAGTCAGCTGGAAGGCTTTCATCCCAACATAGTTTTACAAAGTTGCTGAAGAAATATTTTGGCCTTCGTAATGATTGGTTCAACTAATCCAAGTGGGTCACAAAATTGAGCTATAGTTGACAATACTGAACGTCGTCATGGTTTGGATTCTGAGTGTAGTGCCGAAAATGCAAAGAATATCTGGTCAACCAAAGGCTCCCATGCAAGTCCCAATGTCTTGGTAATGTCGCTTTTATCATCAAATTTTAACAAAGAATCCTTGACCTTATCAGCAACACCGTCAAGACTAGCGGAAACATTAGATCACAATTTTCTCAGCTTGAAGTGTCCTAGAGCCAATATTCCAGCATAATATTCTTAGCATCCTCTAGAAAGTTGGCTCCGGAAATGAGGTCGTCAACGTAGAAATCCCGTCGAATTATTTCGGACCCAATGGGAAAATTTGCTTGCTCATCTAGGGCCAACTGATGCATAGTTTTCACAGCCAGATACGATTTGGATTTTGTCCCATAAGTTACTGTATTAAGCCTGAAAATCTGCAAGTCATCATGAGGAGCTTGTTCCGGCGACACCTTCACGCAACGATGCATTTTGCAAATGTCTCCGGTTATTACAATTGGGTATGTGCGGAACCGGATGAGAATTTGAAACAACTTAGGTTGGACTACGGGACCAGCCATCAAAAAATCGTTTAATGAATACCCAGACGAGGTGGATGCGGACCCATCGAAAACGACCCGAAGCTTGGTTGTAGTACTATCATGCTTCAGTACACAGTGATGGGGATGAAAGTACCGGCAGAGATCAACTGAGCCTTCAGGGACAACGGACATGTGCCCTAAGGTAAGGTTTTCTTTGAGTTTTTTAAGTTGGTCGACGCTGTAGTTTCCTTTCAAGAGACAAAAATCATTGAAGAGCTTGTTGGTACGATTCCCCAAGAAGATCTAGAGTAAGCTTTAATGGCAGTTATACAGAGTACTCGCGAGTGGATAATCGCGTGACGTTTTTCATAAAGTGAGCCTCACAATCTAGATTCTCCTTAGACATCTTGACAATTGGCTCAAGGCAATTCTGGACATCCCAAAAGCGCTGAAGGTGAGTATCTAGTCGCTCATCCAATGTATTGAGTTCAATAGCTGACGTAGGCACATAGGAAGTCAGAAATGAAAATCCATTCAAGCGAAACACCTCCAGAAACAACATTACCAAAACGCAGATTTTTGAATTAGTCGTCAACCTGGGAGCAACTTGACTTGTCCCTCGCAAAGAAGCTCGTTCAACAGACTTTCGCCATATCGACGCGCTGTGGCTTATAAAACTCTGTATCGGCGAGTTTTATGTTCGCAGGGATGTTCCAGTTCGCAATATCTTTATTTAAACTAGGTTGCTGATAAATTATGTTTGAGGCGATTACCGCTGTGAACGACGCTGAGTACTCAGAAGTACACGATTGCAGACTAACGTTGGCGGAGAATCTATCCGCGCAAAGCTGGCATCGCCTAGCCCAGAAACGGTTTCGGACGACTTGACCTTTCTGCCCAACATCACAACTTTGACATCCTGGGCTATGAGTACCGAAGCGGTTGAAGGTGAGACAGTAAAGTTGGCGCTATGAGCGGAAGACGAGGAGACCATTTGAGCTGGCGGACGATTGCCAAGATGGAGAAGTGTGTGGTGCTTTAAACCACAAGTACGCCAGTTGCTTGAGCTGCAATTCCGCACTTGATGGCCCTTCCTAAGGCAGTTTATGGAAAGACCAAGTTCTTTTCCTGCATTAAGCCGAATCGGTTGAGCCATATTTTTAAATTTGGGACAGTAGTATATATATATGTATTTATGTAGTAGTATATATAGTAGAAATATCATTAATGTGTGCCTGAAATACTAAACTCTTAATAGTAAATCTTGATTTAAGTAGATTCAAGGCCACAGAATAGTTCATATCCGAAATTTGTAGTGAGCAAATTGTCTCCAGCGCAGAATCCAGTAAACACGATCGCATGTGCGAAGTTTCTCGATGTTGTCGGGGTCTGGGAAAACATTGAATAGAAATCTGCCCAGTTCTCATATCCTCCGCTGAACGTAGGCAGCCTTATAAGTGGCAAGACCGGGGCCGGCCTATGTCAAGTTGCATGCTGTAATTCATGCCCTCCGTAAATGTCGAATACGGAGGCATGTATGAGCTGCGTTTAGAGATTGCACACCGAACGGACACCTGTACCGACACTACAAGTTCGACACAATTATAACCCAATTCACTTACGATTTCGTTACAATCCAACTGTTCGAGTTTATTGTGGACTAGTTTAAATGTTTCTTGCATGTCACCAATTTGCTCTAACCTAACAATTGGTCTTTAGATAAAATCGTCTATAACTTCATCAATTGTTCGTAAATGGAAATTGACTTTCGCTTTAAAAAGGACACCCTGTTTGCCGGCACAGCTGTCAAAGCGGGGCTTGCAGGCTCCATAACAACAGCAACGAAATTTAAGAAGTTACAACCGGGCAAAGCAAAGATAAATATGTAAATCACGCGTATGTATGCAGTTATATACAGCTGACCGGTCAGTTATGTGCAATATTAGTCAGTGGTGCAGAATATTTACGTATGTATATATGTATATACGTATATATGTACAAGTTAACCCGATTACCAGACAACAGCAAGAATAAATAAGCTGTTACATAATCAACAAACAGCGACAATAAGATGCGCAATTTGTCCATCATTTTTCTGAGGAAATAATTCGCCGCTGCGCCATTGTTGAATTCGCGGAATTTATTCACCTGGCACGAGGCGCAGTGTCAGCATTATGGGTTTGAGGGCTAGCTTAGACTTAAACATTTACTGGCGCCCAACCAATTAATTAATTAATAATAATTAATTGATAAGCACAAACAAACAAACAAATAATTAGAAGCAACTTCACGTCAACACCGACGGCAGCAGCATCCAAACAAAACAATAAAGCCAGCTACAAAGAAAATCGTTGAAACTAGAATCGGGAGCAACTTCACGTCAACACCGACGGCAGCAGCAACATAACAAAACAACAAAACCAGCGAGTAGACCGCATTGGTAAAAAAAACAAACAAAATCCATTTTTTAAAAAAAATTACATGGTGTTTAATATTCCAACCTTCGTGAAAAATTAAATTCGTTCATTAAATAAAATTCATGAGTGACAGTGGCAGTGAGTTAGAAGGTATAATTTCAGGACTTAAAAGACTTGGGAATCCTAACTGCAAAACCGAATTTAAAGCTAAAATGACTTTAACAAACGAACTGCTTAAAGCAGTAATAGATGCAGCAGTAGCTAGCGCACTTACTGCACAAAAAGAGGCTTTCGATGCCCAAATAAACAACCTAAATAGTCGCATAAATAATTTAAATGTTGCGACCCCAGAATTAGAGACTTATAGGGATGCAGAAATTTCTGGTGTCATATGCAATGAAACATTAGATATTGTCAAGTCGTTGCCAGAAATTGAGGGTAAACATGAAACGTACGTTTCTTGGAGAAAGGCTGCACACACAGCATATAAAACCTATGAGAACTATGAAGGCAGCTCCAAACATTACCAGGCATTAGGAATAATGAGGAATAAAATACGAGGACCAGCAACTTTGCAACAGATAAATTTGACACTTCTACAATACTAACCCGAAGTAGAAAAGAAACTGACGCTTTTGACATATAATACAATCATGACCTATGACAACACCATAGCCACTAAATTAAAGAAAAAATATAGAAATTATGCATTGCGAGTGTTGTGTAGTGTATCCGGAACAAAAAAAGCTTTGAGTAACGTTCTCTTCTCGGCACGTCCGATAGATCACCCCTCTGCATTGGCGCAGGCCCAGGAAGTAGAATCAAATCACGAACGATACGCATTTGCTAGCAACTACACTAGAAATGTGGAAGGAATAATTAAAAAAAGAACAGTGACAAAATAAAAACTCTTCAGTAGAAAATAACTCAAACGGAAAAAACCCATATTTTAACAAAAGAGAGGGACAAGCAAGAGCTCAGGTAACCACCCCAAAACAGGAACCTCCACGCCCAATGGATGTGGCCCATTCCTCGCGATTTTGACAGCTCAAACAATACCAACAAGGTATTGCATATAATAATCTGGGACAAACGGACAAGAGACCGAATAGTGGCACAGCTAGGCTCACATATGCAAAACAACAGAGACTTAATCATTTAACTCAAGACGAGCCACTATCTGAACAAGTCACTTCGGAGTACCGAGCCGAAGCAGAACTGGAAGCAAAATATGACCAAATCAATTTTTTAGGCACAACTCCCTGCTACCGTTCTTAGAGAGAAAAATGGCAGGGAGAAAAATTAAACTCCTGATAGACACAGGAGCTTCAAAAATTTATATAAAACCACTAAATGAGCTAAAAGGAGTTGTTCCAGTGGAAAACTCATTTCAAGTAAAATCAATTCATAGACACAACACAGTAAATCAAAAAAGCACTATGCATCTCTTCAACACATATACTACATTTTCTATATTACATAATCTAACGACATTTGACGCAATAATCGGACTAGACATACTTAATCAAGCTAACGTAAAATTAGACTTGAAAACAAAAAACTTATAACCAATAACGCTTCCAAAAAAATGCAATTTCTCAAATGCCCAAGCGGTTATTTTTCCAAATTTGAAAACATTAAAGTTCCGGAGACCATTACTTTACAGGTTTAAAAAATGTTACAAAACCGAACCGACGTCTTTGCTGACCCCAATGAATCACTCCCCTACAATACTAATATTATAGGCACTGTTTAGGTAATAACCGTTTTTATTAGCTGTTGCAATTATTACAATAAGTATATGTTCTTATTCGACGTTTTATTGTCGTAGCGACGCACGTTCCAGCTGACGAGACGAAAGCGAAATTGAATCATAATCATAAGGGCATGAGCACCGAAAACGGTCAATGGTCAGATCAAATAGAGAGAGAGAGAGCGAGAAGGTAGCGAAAGAGCGTGGGCAGCTTGGCCGTGTTTACAAGAATTTAAGCTTAGCATAAAGCAACTAGAAGAAGTACAGTGGGCAGCGCAAAAAAATTATACAATAAGGTGCGTTACTTTAAGCTGCACCACTGACTATTAAATATGTTAGCTTAAGTATATAAATTACGACTGGCACTATCCGCACTGAAAATGAAGAACCAATTTATTCCAAATTATATCCGTATCCCTTAGGGGTAACAGAATTCGTAAACTCAGAAACCAAAAACTTATTACAAGATGGCATAATAACGCCATACAGGTCGCCATATAACAACCCCGATTGGGTTGTTGATAAAAAAGGAACGGACGAATATGGAAATACTAAAAAATGCCTTGTTATAGATTTCAGAAAATTAAACTTAAAAACAATAGAATAGATAAATACCCAATACCCAACATTATCTTCATTTTGTCTAAAAAAATACTTTACGACGTTAGATTTAAAATCAGGCTTTCGCCAAATTTTACTGGCAGAAAATAATAGAGGGAAGACAGCTTTTTCGGTAGGAAATAAGAAATATGAGTTTTGTAGACTCCCTTTCAAACTAAAAAATTCACCAAGTATTTTTCAGAGGGCAATCGACGACATACTCTGAGATCAAATTGGGAAATAATGTTACGTTTACGTTGATGACGTAATAATATACTCGGAAAATATGGAAGACCAAGTAAAACATATAGCATGGGTCTTGGACAGATTCTATGAGGCAAACGTGAGGGTATCGCGGGAAAAATCAAATTTTTTCAAAGATTTTGTCAAATACATGGTTTTCATTGTATCACGCGGGGGCATTACAACTTGCCCTAAAAAAGTAGAAGCTATTCGTAACTATGAACAACCAACAACACTGTTTAATATCACTTCCTTTCTTCAACTGGGGAGTTACTATAGGTGTTTCATCAAAGACTTCGCGTCAAAAGCAAAGCCTATAAGTGATTTTCTGAAAAGGAAACGGAAAGTAAGCGCGGCACCGTCAAAAAAATACCAATTAACTTTGACCAAAAACAATTCGAAGCATTCGGAAAATTAACAAAAATGTTGTCATCCGAAAATGTATTATTACTCTATCCCGACTATTCGAAACCACTTGACTTAACAACAGACGTCTCATCTATAAGATTTAGATCAGTCCTATCTCAGGACGGAAAACCCATCACCATGATATATCAAGATCTCTAAAAGATAGGGAGATGAATTTCGCTACAAATGAAAGAGAATTGCTTGCCATAGTGTGGGCTCTGAAAAATCTCAGAAATTATTTATACAGAGTAAAAAAATTAAAATATCTTCACCGACCACTAACTCCTAACATTTTCTCTGTCAGACAGAAACCCGAACGCAAAAATAAAGCGCTGGAAGGCTTTTATCGACGAACATAAGGCCCAATTTTTTTACAAACCAGGGAAAGGAAATTATGTTCCAGACACGCTTTCCCGACAAAACATACACGCACTAGAAGAAGACATACAGTGCGATATCACCACTATTCATAGCGAGCTATCATACACCTATACTATAGAATCAACCGACAAACCAATCAACTGCTTCCGAATCCAAATAATAATCACACAAAGCAACTAATTTTGTGGACGCCAAAAAGATTTACTGGATATGAAATGGCTGTTCCTGAGCTATACTCATCAGAAGGCTCTCTTAGACTTCAGCTTGGCCGAGACCATTGATTGGAAGCTTATTCCACCGCGATCACCTCACTACGGCGGCCTCTGGGAAGCAGCAGTAAAGACGGCCAAACACCACTTCTACCGTGCTATGGGTCCATCAGCTCTGGGCTTTGATGAACTCGGAACACTCGTCTGTCACATCACAGCCTTAATTAATTCCAGACCTTTAGTCTCAATTTCAGAAAGCCCAGCCCAGCAGCGCATTTTTGAATGGCGGACCACCCTCGTCTTTCATCGAGTTTGACGTTTCCAGCTTGAACTACAATCGTTTGGATGGCTGGCAGCGTGTATCAGATGGAAGGAAGAGTACTTAACATTGCTGCAACAGCGCTCTAAATGGCGCACTCCTAATCCTGGACTGGTCGTCGATGACGTTGTTCTTGTTAAGGACGAGAATCTGTCACGCCTGAAGTGGCCTCTAGCGAGAGTGATCGAGCTGATCCCTGGAAAGGATGGCGTCGCTCGGATAGCTTTGCTGAAGACTGCTTCAGGCGTGACTAAGCGAGCTGTAAACAAGCTGTGTCTGCTGCTCCTTAAAGATGCTGTTGAAAGACAGGCTTCCAACGGGGGGAGTATGTCGGGTCAAGCAGCCGCTTAATTAGATGTTTAAGTTAACATATTCAATAGTCTGTGGTGCAGCTTAAGTTAACGCACTTTATTGTATAATTTGTTTGCGCTGCCCACTGTACTTATTCTAGTTGCCTTAAGCTAAGCTGTCCACGGTCTCTCAACTACCTTTTCGCTCTCTCTCTCTCTCTCTCTCTCTCTTTGATTTAAGCATTGAACGTTTTCGGTGCTCATGCCCTTTTGCATTGTAAATTTTCGCTATCGTCTCGCCAGCTGCATTGCGCATCGCTGCGCCAAAATAAACTTATTGTATTAATTTTGCATCAGCTAATAAAAAGGCTTAATAGCTAAACAACAGCTAATAAGTTAAATTTATTTTTATACATATATATGTTCAATATTTCAATAATATGAATTAAAATTATTATATGTGTTTTCAAAAATTGTTTTTTGAATTTTATATAAAAACATGATATTTTGAATGTATGTAGGATATCTTTTCGATTATAATACTATGGAAAACTATCGATGGTTTGGGGAAATCTTTCATAGACTATCGATTGTGCTCCATCTCTAGTTCGTTGCTCGACGTATAGATAATTTCTTACATCCCTAAGTTAAACAGTCAACCAAAAAAATTCAGCTCTTGTTTTCAATAACCTTTATTGTAACGCCATTCATTAGTTTTATATTATATAGTAAATAAGTGGAATTTGAATAAAGTCATGGGAAGACGAAAATCTAAAAGAAAGCCTCCTCCCAAAAGAAAAAACATTGAGCCGTTGGACCAACAATTCAATTGTCCATTTTGTAATCATGAAAAGTCATGTGAAGTAAAAATGTAATTTGTATGTATTTTCATAATAGCTTTGTAATCCCTTCATGTCTCCCTTGCAGGGATAAAGGAAGAAACACTGCTAAAATAACATGTCGCGTTTGTTTAGAAGACTTTCAAACTGGAATTAACTTTTTGTCGGAACCTATTGATGTGTACAACGATTGGGTTGATGCATGTGAAACTGCAAATTAAAACATAATTATTGTTTGAATAAGTTATTTTTAAAACCTTACTTTAATAATTAAATATACATATATGTTTATCAATAATTTTTTACTTTACTAGAATCGAAAAATGGTGACAATATATTTATCTTTTGACTAAATCAGAAAGTCGGATCTGTTGATTGAGTATCTATCAACGCCTTCTGAGGATTGTTTATGTTCAGAGAAATAAAATATAAAATATGTGTGAAGCGGACTGGTGTTCAGATTCTTGTATCTGCTGTATGCAACATTCCTCCAGATTTATTCTGTCTTTTTGTAGGGTAAGCCATGCACCATGTGTTCTTTAGAAGTAGGTTTTTTTGACGTTCATTCGTGAACTTCACTGATTCCCCTTTTTGTCTTTGAGCTCGGCCTCGTGCTCGTTTTGCGATATAAGTATTTTTGTTTAATGTTTGATTTAGTTTTTTAATGGTTTCGTTAGCTTTGTTTATTTCATGATTGAGTTCATTTATTTATATTATGTTACTGCTTAAAATAGAGAGATGCTTTGCTTTTTTTTTCTTTGTCATTATCGAAAGTATCAAATAACTTACATATGTACATACATACATATGTATATGATAAGAAAGGCCGTTTGTTAAAGGTTTTTGAAGAAACATAATGTGCTCTTCATTAATTTTTTTGTGATGGTCTTAATAAAACATTAAAAGTATTTTTTTATTTCCGTAGTACTTACTAAAAATGAATGTATTGATACAATTTTTATTAAATTCCTTATTTTTCTTTACATTATGACAATATTCATTTTTTAATTTTTTTGTGTCAGCTGATTTATTGTAAGGAAGTTAGGTTTTCTTGTATTATTCTTTCTGTAAGGAATCATGATTTTTTTCTTACCGACTTAACTTTGCTTCATTTATTATTTTTGTTTTATTCATTATAATTGTTTTTACATCTTTTATATTTTCATTGCATTTATCGATATGTTGGTTATAAAAAAATATATCTGCAGCGTTTTAACCCGAAGTATGATGAATTGTTTTATGGTTATAATTGTAAATTAATAATTTAATGTGCTATTAGTATAAAGTGTTCTATTGGATTGTTGAGATTTGAATTTTTTATGTTGAGTTCTGTGAACTCTTTCTGTCATTATGTCGGCTTTGCCCGTTTTTGGAATTTGAATTTGAATTTCTAAACTTAACCAAGGATCTTGGACAAGTTTAAAAGTTTTTGGGTGGTTCTATTGAATCAAATATTTGTAATAAAGCCCTTGTGCACTCAATCCAAGTTTCATCTGCGGTTTTAATTACCTTTATGAGTTTAGAACGAATATCTATAAACGTGAAGAACTCCCAGTAATCTACAACATAATTGTCTCTTATATTTTAACATTCGGGGGTAATTTCAAGAGGTCTGTTTGTCCTTTGATGTCCGTCTTAAGTTGTGTTGCAAATAACGGATTGATTTATTGTATTTCTAATTGTAGAAGCGAAATCCGGGTAGAAATATTTGTGTTTAAATGTTAGTATTGCTTTATTTTATGCCACTGTTTATGTGGTCTTTGTGAACATCATGTTCACTGTTGTTAAAGGCAGCAAAATCTAATATAATTGTAAGATTAAAATATATAAAATCTGTAGTGTCTGTTTATGGACCAATCAGCATCACATATTTTTCTGTAATGAGGCAAAATCTGCCTCGCTTTCCAATAAAATGGCTGTTCTGTGTCCGCAAAAGTATTCTTTTAACATATTTGTTTCTAAGCCTTCTGACATTGTCTGGTAATCTGTATATGTAATTCATTTGCCGAAGCATTCATTTGATTTCAACAGATATTAATTTGAAATGTTATAAATAATTTGTTTCTTCTTCTTTGATAGGTTCATTAAGTTTCTAGATCTAATTCAATACGGGATAATACATCAGCTATATGATTTTCATTACCAGGAATATGGTATATAACGAAGTAATAATGCGCCTTGCGCACCTATCTTTTTGGACAAAAAGATAAGGCACGTCCCTCTAACTAAGTTTATCTCCAGGGAACTAATTTCGTCGACCATCGAGGTGGCAATGGCAGAGGGCTCTGCTGAGAGTCCAATAAGCAGCTTTTCATCGGTTGTGATGCCAAATCTCATCAAACTAACTGGGTTAATAGATGTGATTATCTCTTGTGTAGTCAATTAGATATTGCAAATTGAGGGTGTGGGCCCCCACTTTTATCAATACAGTCAGAGTATATGGTCTAGATCTAATTCTCAGATCGCCAAAGGAATGTCCGATTTCATCATACGGATCACCAGCACATCATATTTTATCTACCAGGCCAAGCGTACTTTAGCAAACTATTTTAGCCCGAAGAAGACAATTTGAAACATATTAAAGGCCTTAGTGGTTTTAATACTGACGATCTTCTAACCAGACCAAATCCCTTCAAGCGAAATGCGAGGTTCCGTTGTGGAACGCGGGTCTATACGATGAACACTAAACAAATACAACAAAAACATAAGACGCTCCAAACACGATAGTTGGCGCACCTACTGGAAAAGTGCAAAAGGTATGGGCCAAAGATCCATCTAATGACGTGTGCCTCCTTAACAGAACTGATAGATTTTAAACACAACATTGACTGGAGACCCTTGAACTTTTGCTCAAGTTGCATTTCCAAGATTCTGAAATTGACGAAGACAATCCTAGTGTTGGCGAGGGTGCTATATATATACCAAGAAGTGGTCATATCCTGTCGGGTGGTATCTTTGAACCTGTCAAGGTCAGGATGGGTCATTAAATCTTTCGCATCTTTTAAACCTCGGGGGTAACTAAATTTTTCACGTCTTGCTGCAACACAGCCTAGAAGACACTATCACACCACCAATTGACATACATACTTTGAGCAAGTTTCACATAGGGATACTGTAATAATAACAATTGTCTTTTAGGTGTAACTTAGCCTAAAGGCTGCGCACTGCTTCTATAGAGAAACCAGTGACAGAGCAGCCGTTTGTATATAAGCGTTTTATATACAACATATAAAACGATTATATGTTGGCAACGGAAACGTCGCTGCTGCACAGAACGTGCTATGCATACAGTTGGCACAACAATTATTCGCACACACCATACATTCAACTTTGAGTGAACATATCTTGGCTTGTGTTAAAGATAAATAAAAAAAATGTTTCATCAACAAATATAAAGTTTATATTAAACTTTAAACAAAAAAATCACAAGTAATTATTTTCTTATTATAATAAAAGAAAAATTAATCAAATATGGCACTTTTCTTGGAACAAAAATTGTTCGTACAGTAAGAAAAAACTTAAGTTTAAGCTAAGAAATAAAAAAAAATATTAAATTTTAGTATTTAGTGGGCCCACCCTTAGCTGCTACTACTGCTTCCAAACGCCTACGCATACTTTTTTTATTAATATTTTAATGTCTGTAGCACTAATCTTTTCCCATTAAAGCAGTAAAGCTGATTTGAGGAATTCCTTTGTGGAAATTTTCTGTCTCCGGATCCTTTTTTCCAATCAATCCTAAACATGCTCTATAGGGTTAAGGTCCGGTGATTGAGGTGGAGTCTTCAATTGCTTGCAATAGTATATGAGCCATTCTTGCACTAAATACGATGAATGTTTGGAGTCGTTATCTTACTGGAACAAGAATGTCGTCGGGTCAATAACAAGTTTGGTAACGCTAGCATATAAATTTTTTTTTTAAATTTCTAAATAGCTATACTTGTCCATTTTTCAGAAATAAATTCTAGATGTCTTACTCCAGCTGCAGCTATACACCCCCAAACCATAACAATACCACCGCCGTTCTTAACAGTGGGAATTATATATTTTGGCTTGATAGCCTCATTAACTTTTCTTCAAAATTTTGTCGGGCCGTCATAACCAAAAATGTTAAATTTGGATTCGTCACTGAATGCATTATTCCAAAACATTTCCGACTTTTTGTGCAATGTAGCGAACTCCAATCTCTTTTTCTTATTTACGTCAGAAATTAACGGCTTTCTGCGTGCAACTCTGCCGTGATATCCAGCACTGTGAAGTCAATTGCGGATTGTTTGAGGGCGAAATTTTATTGTTTAAAATCTTTACCACGTTCTGGAATATGACTGTTGTGGAAATTTTTGGATTTTGCACAACAGATGCAACAACATTGCGCTCATCTCGCGGCGTTAATATTTTTGACCTTCCTCGTAGGTTGTGATCGGTGCCTAGATTTCCACTATCTACATACTTTTTTTATAATGCTCTGGACTGTGGAGTGAGGTCTACCAATTATCCGCCCAATTTTACGGTAAGACCAGTTCTCCAAATATATTTGTAATATGGTTTTCCGCAAATCTAGTGACAAATCTTGATCACGGCCTACTTCGTTTTACAAAATCTGATATGCAAACATTACCAAAAACAATAGAAACGCTTTGTTTTAGGCGTGCACTAACGAAATCATGAAAAGAAATTTGCCGATTACCGTTAAATTCATTACTAGACCTCAAACGCACCAAGTAAACGAATAATTTGTAAGCGTGATTTGCTGCCTCCTTTTTCACACATGAGAATAACGTTGTTTGTGCATGTTGCTCAAATGTTGCTGAAATGAACAGGCTGCTTCAAAAATATTCTACAAAGGAGTTGGTATGTGTGCGCAATCTAAGGTTTTTTAAAAAAATAAAGAGTGTACGAATCAATGTTGGGACTATTGTATCTATATGCATATGTATACATTCATATGCACTGGCTTCTATCCTTGAATAAGGACACGCCATTTAGTAATGTTATGAAGTTAATCCAAGGAAAATCGTTTACGACTCAAACACCAATCAATCAAGGAGATAAAGTATGTATCTATGTTATAATGTGCAAAAGATTGTTAATTACCAACCAGTGGTAAGCATGCACATATATCTGCATATATGTACATAAATATACAAAAATAAAAAAATAGTATTTTTGTTAGTATTTTCTGTTGACAAATTATTTTTGGGACTTTAACAATATGGTTACTTTGTTCAGCGACCACGTGTTAAATTTACTTTATTTAATTCTAGATTGGACATAGGAATTAAACTTTAAAAACTGTTTCTAAATGGACAAAGTTTTAAACGGCTGGTTTAGTGAAATCCAAGAAGACTTATGGCCTGGACAATCGTTTTCTCTAAAAATTCAAGATGTACTTCATAAAGAGAAATCGGAATTTCAAGATATTCAAATAGTTGAAACGTGAGTTAAGCCATGTTAATTTATGTTAATACTTGAAAACATAACGATATCAAATATGAATTATGTTATAACTCAAAAAATAATTACTAAACTAATGGCTGAGTTTTAAATTAAACTCATATTTGGTTTATAGTTTAGTTTCATAAAAAACTTATTTTTAAGAATTGTGCGTAATTGATTATGAATAGTCATTGAAAAATAATATTTAAAAATTACCATTTACAATACGCTAGTAATTTGTTATAAAGAATCGCACTTTTATACCCTGAATCTATTATAAATGGCTTAAATGGGAGAATGGGTTTAATACAAATGCATATTTCAGGCAGAATAACATTTTTTTCCACCCCATATGGATCAGGATGACAAGATAATGTACAAATTCTTTTAAACTAATTTAAATTTTAAACTATGACATTGTGCTCATCAATAAACTGAGTTTTTTTTTAATGATTTACTTAAGTTCTGTTTAGATGCTATTTAAAACATAAGTTATATTGCCACCGATACTAATTGATTGCAAATATAGGAGATTCGCGATTGCAATATTCTTGGGTAAAATATGAGTATAAATAAAAACGAAAAGTATGTATAAATACACTTACATATATTTAATGTAGTTAATATATATATATATTTTTGAAAATAAAAGTCTTTATTAGTATTTAATTATGAACATAAGCATTTCTATACTCCTTCACAAAGTGAACAATGTATATTTGTTTTGTTCAATATACATTTATACATATAAAAAAAAATGTTAACCGTTTGCAACAATTTTACTTTGCACCGTAAGAAAATGTTTATTTGTGTTAACGATTATTACTTAAAGGCCTCGTTGAGCATAAAAAACAATTTATACGACGACGTTGAAGTATATATGCTTATATATTATATATATGCTTTAAGATAAATGCTTTATCATCCTATGAGAATGGCAACAGATGTGCTTACTGTTAACGTATACAGCACTGTTCACGACAACAGTAGTTGCTTCGCGTAAAGTATCAGCACAATTTAAATGCGTATCGTTTGTGCGAGTTATTTATTTAAATATTTCCTGCTAAAAGACACTTAAGCCTTGGGCGACGTACACGTAGTGCACTAAGTAGTTAGAATGTCCATAATAATCGCACGCAAGAGGAACGTGCAGGAAGGATCGAATGGAGACGTGCCTATATCGCACAACCTAACGCTGCGCACAGACCACCTCTAATTCGACAAAATGTTACTAAAAGAAGACCAATCATAAATGTATACTTGACTTGCGCTGCATTCAAATTCGATACTGCAATACCCTGCAAAGATAATAGCTGCGTTGTTATCGTTATTGTTAAATTTGAATCTGCCGCATTATGCTGCGCTGGCAAGGTAAAATTTTAAAACATCCGCAAGAGCCATTGCATTCGTTACTATATAAAAATACAACCGAATCAAAAAATGTTGCTATGTTGTGATGCTTCAAATGACGTAATTTGGTGCCGAAGTTGTTCATTAACCAGGCTACAATCCAAATTATAAGATAATGGCATCTCATTATTCTCAAAATTATTTTTTTAAAAAATTGGTGTCAAGCATTCAGATTCAAGGGCAAATTTATTATCGATCGGGCGCTTTGTTCCCACCACCAATCATAGATAATAAGTTCCTTCAGATCTATTTCGTTAGTGATTCGGCAGTTGCACTAATTATTACTGCAACTAAGCTTGAAATAATCGAACTATTGTAAAATCTTTTTCATGAGCATAATGAATTGGACTAATTGTTCAAAGCCGGATACAATGCACCCTGACGACCACAAAAATATTATCAGAGCAGACAAAAGACCTGCTGAAAATGGGATCTTTTCCAGAAAGAAAACTCATTGCTCCCACTATTAATGAAGTCGCAAATGTGTAATCACCCTATATTTTCTTACTTCAATACCCGTTAATGTTCTGTTGTGGAGAAGATGGCTATCACCTCAATCTAAAGATGGTCAATCCAACGACAGGTTTTTTAACAGATCATCACTTTATTTTCATTACTTACAACTAAGTTAGAATTCATATATTAGGAGACGAAACAAATAAAAAGGTCAACTCAATGAATTTTTAAGGCTTATCGATTGATGATTCGTCTATATGTTGACAATGATCTGTTGAGATACTGTTTCAACAGTACTGTATCGACATTCGTTTCAATCAGTTTTCCAAGTTACTTATGTTGGAAGCCCGCACCATACGCATGAGTATGCTCAAGATGCGATGACGTACGTGCGAAATTACGGACGTGCGGATTTATTTTTTAAATTCACATGCAATGCGAAATAGCCTGAAATTACGAATCAGTTCATTACAGGACACACATCGAGCATCGACCTGACATCACTGCACAAGTAATGAAACAAAAGATCAAAGTACTTATGGATTAAATCGTTAAGCAGAAGTTTTTTTCGCGTAGTTTGTTGTTTTGTGTACTTGGTTTAATGGGAGAAGTGTGGTTTACCACATGCAAACATTCTGCTTTGAATGTTCGACAAAATCTGACCAGATCATTTTGATTCGATTATTTCTTCCGAAATACCAGATCCAGCAATTGATCCGGAGCTGCATTCGGCTGTGACAACGAGCATGATCCGTGGCCCTTGCAGAGTCCAAAACCCAGAACAACCATGTATGGAAAACAGATATTGCACAAAACGATTTCCCCGTCCGTTGGTAGCTGAAACAATCAGTGAACACGATGGACATCCATTGAATCGGCGTCCTTCTCCAGATGACAGTGCCAGATAGATCGAAATGAAAGTGAAACGTAACAAAGTTGTCGTCGATAACCGCTGGACATATCCATATTGTTCGCTTTTGTCGAAACCTTTTTCGGTGAGGTGACGAAATTTCAACTTGGACGTTAAGTGAGTTGTATCAAAGCAATTTGTCGGCTGTTTTTATTTCCGATTCATGAACGTTTCCCGTCCGTCGTACACTTTTAAGTTTATTTGGAGATCGGCCAGTGTGTCTACTTTACGGACGCGAATGCAGCGTAAAGTGCATACCGGCTACCAACGATAAGATTTATCCGTTCGCAACGACTTCATTCTATTCGGAAATGCCACGCTATTTTGGAACGCTGCATCAAAGAAGTTTCAACGCTGGAAGAAACGGATACTGTTGCTGGCTTCGCTGATATCTATTCGATTGATGCCTTTGGACGGATATACACAGTTCGGTCACGCCAAGATGAATGATTCTAGCTTCTCTTGCTTTTGGTGAACATAAGGGGCCCTACATTCCTTGATTCTCTGCGTACTGTGGATGGTGTGATGCTGTGCGCCACTTTTTGGGAGTACATTATTCAATCATGGAATGCCATCGCCAATTCAACCCAGAATTTTAAGTGCAAAAAGTCTATAATCTAGGTAACCGGGCCAATAGAGTCCGCACAAATGTGCCGCTGTTGAATGCCGAGCAGAAGAACGTGAACGATTCGATGATAAGTGTTGTTGACGATGGAACGGATGGCTTTTACTTTCTTGATGGTCCTGGTGGGACAGGCAAGACATCCGTCATTTCGTTGATTCTAGCAACAATTCGGTGAAGATCTCAATTTACGTAAGATGTTGCATCATCTAGCATCGCTGCAACATTGTTGGAAGGAGGTCGCACTGCACATTTCGCTTTGAAGCTGTCCATGAATATTTTCACGGTTGACAAGCCATTGTGCACGATGTCGAAGAATTCGGCAACAGCGAAATTGATGCGAGAATGCAAAATCATCATAAGTAATAAATGCACGATGGCGCATAAAGGAGCTTTGGAGGCAGTTGATCGAACGATTAAAGACTTACGAGGTAGAGAGCTCCATCATACATATCCGTTGACAGCGTGACCGACAAGGATGAAGCGACCAACTATCCGACAGAATTTTTAATCTCGCTTGATGTGCCACGAACTCTGCCGCATAATTTACAACTGAAGTTAGGATCAATTATAATAATGTTGCGGAATCTAAATAATCCAAAATTGTGCAACGTAACGCAGTTGTCCTTCAAGAATCTAATGATCAACGTGATTCAAGCGACGATAATCGGATAATAATCCCTCGAATTTCGATTAATCCAACTGATCTTCCATTCGAATTAAATAGGATTCAGTTTTCCGTTCGAATAGCCTTTGCGATGGCAGTCAATAAATCGCTAGGCCAATCATGGGAAGTCTTCGGGTTTAATCTAGAATATACCTTTTTTCGCAGGGTCAGCTGTACTTTGCATGCTCGCGAGTTGGCAAACCGTCTTAGTTTTTTGTTTTTGCTACAAAAATAAATCGCTTTCTGTTTTTGATTTGATTCAAATAATTGTAGCGAAATTCGAATTTTATTTTTTATTTTTGTGTGTAAGAATAACACAACATTTAAAAAATACATATATATATAAAATAAAAAATTCAACAATCACAATACTATAAATTCACAATAAATAATTAATTATTTAATTATTATAATTCATGTATTCTTCTACTATTTTTACAGAGAAACTTATGGACGGTGCCTAATTTTGGATGGGATCATTCAATGTACTTCAAGAGATGAGTTCTCATACCAGGAAATGATAGCTTTTTTACCGCTATGCTGTCATCCTAATCCACAGAAGGTTTTAATTGTTGGCGGGGGTGATGGTGATGTGGCCCGTGAAGTTGTAAAGCATCCGTTAGTAAAGGAAGTGCACCAAGTAGAAATAGATGAACGTGTTGTTCAACTCTCCAAGAAGTATCTGCCTTCCATGGCATGTGGATTTAATAGCCAAAAGGTAATCCTAACAATCGGTGACGGCTTTGAGTATATGAAAAATCATCAAAACGAATTTGATGTTATTATAACCGATAGTTCGGATCCAATAGGTCCCGCCGTAAACTTGTTTCATGAGAGTTATTATGAATTACTGAAAAATGCACTGAGAGACGGAGGTGTTGTGTGCTCTCAAGCAGGCAGTTTTTGGCTAGACTTGAATCACGTTAAAACAACTATAAGAGGATGTAGCTTGCATTTCCCAAAAGTAGGATATGCAATTACTTCTGTTCCATCTTACCCGTGCGGTCACATAGGATTTGTAATAGCTTCTTTAGATAAAAGCCAAAGGCTTGAAAATCCCATTATTAAGTTTAGCAAATCAGATATAGATACGTTAAAATTAAAGTACTATACAAGTGAAGTGCATACTGCTGCTTTTACATTACCTCGATGGATTGAAAAGCAATTATATGAATAAAACTATTTTGTAATGCCCTTTTTTTAAGGCATTGCAATATTTTTAATAAACTCACACTAATACATTGGACTTTTAATTTATTTTCAACATTCAAATAAGACTGGACGCGTTGTATTTATGCAGCGGATCTTATAATTGACAGCATAACTATATTTTAACTATTCAATAATATTTGGTAAAAAAGTAATACACGTTTAACATCAAAAAAACCGTTTCACACTTAAAAGTATTAAAACATTATGGAACTTTCACAAACAAAGTTTAATTGCTGGGCAAACAGTAATTAATCAGCTATTGAATGGATCTTGGCAAATATGCATAAGGCTTAGTACAAGGGTATTTGGTATTTTGGCGACATTTTAAGATAAATAGCTTTAAATGTATTTGGAATACTTTATGCCAATGTCATAACAGTATATTAGTTTTATTCCGTCTTATCTAGTCTCTCATTCTATCTGTAAATCTTCCTAACGTGAGTGATAAGCTTATAAGCTATTTTTTTTAGCTGATGAGATAAAGAGACGTATTTCGAAATTTAAATTTTATTAGCCACAACGATTCGTAATGCCGACATGTAAGCGAGATTAATCGTAACTAGAAAGGAGTGCGTGGGAAACAAATTATACAATTAATGTGCGTTACTTTAACTGTGCGTTACTATAAATTAAGCTGCTGCGTGAATCGACAATAAGTAAGTTTAATTTTTGGCGATATTGAAAATTTTCCCCCTGCATTATATTTGTGAAACCCTGTGCAAATATTTAAATTTGTTTTACATATTGTTTAATTTATGACATTGTCAATCAAATTATTCTATATAAATAATTAAGTGACTTAGACTATTCTTTTATACTCATGTAGTTAACATCATTATAAAAACATAGTTTTAAATTAATATTATATAATGGTTGCAATGGACCACCTGCCTATCTACGACGATTACCAACTGTCAAGGATTACAGTTATTTTGCAGTATGTAACTACCCAGAAAGCAACAATAAATCTGAAGTATTGTGCTAAGACACAATGCCCTATTGACGCAGATGTTCATCTGCATAAAGACATTCCAGAACTAGTTGTTAAATAGTCAAAAGTATTTACAGGACAGTCTGTCCCGAGCGGTTAAAATGAATTCGAGCATAATACATATATTATAATCTTGAGTACATTTTGTGTACGAAAACGGTACTATTATGTTTAAAAATTTTTTTGAGATGATATGATCCGAAAAAATTTTACCAAAATTCTTATAGATTTATAGGCTATAATTATTATTAATAGAATATATGTGCATTATAAATAGAATATCGGGTTTCCTGTTGACTCCAGGGTTTGAACAACGAGTGTGTGGATTTTTTTAATGTTTTCGGTGTATTGATTTAGTCGTCTAGCTTCTTTTGTTTTTTTTTTTTTTGTTATACTTTGCTTTTATTTATTGAATCTTCTCTTTATTATGAGACTAACAATAAGTAACTGTAAGTTCCATGTTTCCATGATGCGATGGAATTTTGTTGTCGACTCTTAGAAATGGATTTATCCGAGTCAGTATGCATTTTACGAAAAGTTTTGATAGACACGATAATAGGCTTATAGGTCTGTCCGACGAGGGTATTGTGTTATTTTTTTTTGGCTTCGGTATCGTGATGATTAACTTTGTCCATCTCTCTGGAAAGTGGCCAAGTTTTGTGATGGCATTGAAGAGATGGGTGATAGTACATACCGCACAATATGGAAGCTCAATAATCATTTTAGGGGTAATGAGGTCGCAGCCCGGTAACTTTTTAGGTACAGTTCTTTTTCGATAATATTAACGATATCGTTTGTGAGGAACTCGATTGGCTCATGTTCGAGCTAAGAGTCATTTGTTTAAGCCGGTAGTATAAACGAATTTGTTGCAGAATTTGGTTGGAAAAAAATTTTAAGGTGACCGGCAAATGTGATGGTTCTATCTTCATAGGTGCGGGCCAAGCCGCCTGCGGGGATGCGTTTAGGCATCGGGGTTTTTGTTGGATAGCTTGGATGTGGTATCGCCATTCTTGACGTAAGCCTCGCATTTCAGGGACGAGCTGCTCGATTTGTAGATTTTGCTTTTTTTGTTTGTAATGTGCTTGTGTAGTTTGAGATGTTGCGTTGACAGTGTGTGAACTTCTATATTTTTTTTATCTAACCCAATTAGTTTTTTATGAAATCAATCTAATTCGCTGATCAACGTTTTTTGGCTGTCGGAGTAGGTTAATTGGAATAGGCGAGTTATCAGATGAGAGATCTGTAAGACATTGGGCGCTTACAAGATTTCGGGGAATATTTTTAGTAATTGCAAAGTCAATTAAATCGGATAGTTTCTTGGGGTCTGTTGGCCAGTATATTGGTCTGCCTGAAGAGATATGGTCGAGCTTGTTGTTGGCTTTTGTAATTGCATTATAAAGCTGCTTTCCTTTTCGAGCCACGAGACGGCATCCCCAGCGTGTGTGCTTGGCATTGTAGTCTCCTGTTGCTATGAAGCGTTCTTCTAGTGAGTTGAAGACTGCGTGAACTCGAATTCAGTTATGGAGAAGCGAGGAGGGCAGTATACGGCGGCTAGAGAAAGTTGGTTACCACGATCCAATTGTATGTTTATAGATGTGGCCTGTAAGTAGTTTTCAGTAAACTCTTTATGGCAATGGTGCATGATACCGTTTCTAATGATGATTTGTTTCGTAAAATAAGTAACCTCGTATTTTAAAATTATATTTGTTTGTAAGGTGTGTTTTTGAGAGTTGCATTACATCGATGTGTTTTTCGAGTATGTTGGGAAACGCCATTAGCGTTCTATATAGATATACGTAGGGAAGCCATTGATTACTTTCGTTGTTGTGACACCAGCATTTGTATCAGACGATTATGGTTTTACATTACATCTTTCATAGTTGTCCGCACAAATAACATGAATCCATAAGGCTTTGCTGCAAGTTATATAACATTCCTTAAAATTGGCTCTGTTGCTGCTCCGGTGGCTGCTGCTGTTGTGCCGCTCTGAGTGTGTTGCTTGCGAATATTCTGTATTTGAGGCTGGGGGCACCAGTCCTGTTTTTAATGCACTTGCGAATGTCAGGATTTTGGTTAAGCTTCCGGGGCCAAATGAAGACCTAGCTGCTGTCGAAAAAGAATTCGATTTGGATGCTGTGAGCGGACCGTTTTAAGAGTGTGTAGCGATAGCTCGCTGTTGGATTCAACTTTTCATCGCCATATATATTAGGCGTCCTTTGTAGTTTGCTGTGTGATTACCATCGGAGTTACGAAACTCTCCGCAAACTACACACACCGCTCGAAGAGTACCGTACTATCTTGAATGGCCATATTCTTGACAATTCATACATTGAACCGGATCTTGCGTTTATGTGGCTCTTCTACTGTTATTCTATGGTGCAGTAGGACCATAAGACTTTCTTGCTAAAGCTCTACCCTGAAGAGTGGTTACGGCTTCCTTTTCTTCTGCGGCTGTTACATCAAGCTCAATGCCCTTTAATAGGTCTTGCAGTCCCTTGCTGCTTTTCAGTTGATACGTGTAGAAGTTTGAAGCTTTTGTAGACGGGACCGACGGATACCAAGAACGCGCTTTAACTCTCGCTATGTGCAAGAGTTCGGCGGGTTGGGGGTGCTTGCATTATTAGTATTTTCGGTTGGTGCAGCGACATTAGAGAAGTACGCGTTATTCCGTTCCAAAGAGATCCGACGCTGGTCTTGCTGACGTTTCTGCAGGCTTTATTGCTATTTTTTTATTAATGAATTAATTATTTTAAGTGATTTCATCACACTAAGCGTCTTTTCGCGATATACAGTATTTGTGGAAAGAACTTCTCACTACATTGTTGAGTTTCAGAATTATTTTCTCGGAACACTGTAAAATCTCGTCTGCATGCGACGACTACTATAATGTGGCTTCTGGAATATGTTTTTTTAAGGCTTGGTCTGTGTGTGGTCTTGACTCTTATAAATAAGGTCCGTTAACGTTCACTTGAGGAATAATGTAGCTTAGTGTATCGTCAACTGTATGTAATGAATCTCTTTTTTATAATTACATTTTTCTTCCTGTAAATGTATTATAGGCTGGTGTCCGTAACAACGGTGAATTTTTTTCTAAAAATGTAGGGTTACTTTTTATTTAATTGTGGAAAAAATTATTTATGTCACAAAGTGTTCTGGTCGCAAAACTGATCTATTATTATTAATATAATCATATAATAATACTGCACCGAGTTAAAAATTTTTGACATCCTCTGAATATCTTAGGATTTGGTCGCTTATTAAGGGTGCATATCATAGTTGTTTTTTCGAGATTTGTCTTCTATATCACGGTTTGGTGAGTTAATTGCAGGTTTTGGTTTTCGGAATATATAATGCGTCCTTCGTTTAGATAAGGTCATAGGGGCAAAAATAATTGGTTCGAAAAATAATTGGATCTCTGTATTTGGTCAAGTATATCATTAATATTAGTCTTCTCTTATTCAACTAGTCGATGACAAGTTACCATTTAGATCATTCTGGTAAGTCTGCCTTTTAGGGAAAAATCATTACTGGGGCGACCCAAGGTGAAAAGCTTTCCCTGATGTCATTTAGCTCTAGTTTTTTTTTACTTGTGTTCGTCCACCTTTTTTTGTCAAAAAATTAATATCTGTACGACATGACTTGACTGTTTAATGGAATTTGAATAGATAAATTGTCCTCTTCATTATAAATATAATAAATATATACTATATATTATATATAATAAATATGCAAATCAGTCTTCGTCGCATGCAGACGTGATTTTTATTGTGCTCCGGGAAAACAATTCTGAAACTCAACAGTGTAGTGAGAGATTCTTTAAACAAAT
>SCDZ01000971.1:0-17821 GCA_004143845.1 Drosophila lacertosa | reverse complement strand
ATTATTATTATTATTATTATTATTATTATTATTATTATTATTATTATTATTATTATTATTATTATTATTATTATTATTATTATTATCATTATTATTATTATTATTATTATTATTATTATTATTATTATTATTATTATTACTATTATTATTATTATTATTTTATTAATTTGCAGACATTAACAAACTTAAGTTTAGTTTAAAACATTTCTATGAATTTTGCCTGCTTGTTGGTTAGCCAGATAAGCAAATAGTATTGCATTTCAGTATTTACAGGGTATCTAACGGTGCGAATAAGTCCAGTTGGGACATGGTTTTCGGTGCTAATCCCTGGCACTTGTCACTTGATATTGGGTTTAGTTTTTGGCGTCGATTAGCGAAGACTCAGGGGGGGGGGGGGGGGGGGGGGGGGGGGGGGGGGGGGGGGGGGGGGGGGGGGGGGGGGGGGGGGGGGGTGCTGTGAAGAGGGAGATTTTGGGGTTGAGAGCTTGGTGGAAACACGTCATTAGCTGCTCATCTCGGCCGGGGCAAATGTGAAGCGGAGCGACCATAAATAATGATTGCTGTATGGGATCAGTATTCAAATTACAAACAGCGTCGGCAAATGTTCCAGTTCCGGTCAAAAGTCCTTTCTCCTTCCTCCTCCTTCTCCTATTTTGGGGGCATCAGCCGCGAGCGACACGCGCTTTAATGGAAAATCGTACGCCAGAATTTTCCATGTGGCAGCCAAAGGACGTGCGTGCGTGTGTGTGTGCGTGCGTGTGTGTGTGTGTAAAGATATGTCTGTGTGATTGCGTGGAGTTGGACTTGGGTCCTGCACCTAGCAGCAGTTATTGTTATGGCTGGGCTGAAAATAACATTTTTTATTTGTTTTTTCCTGCCAAAAGGATTCGTCGGCGAAATGGGGAAAACTTAGAAAATGCCTGCATAAATACAAGCACTAACGGTACTTCACTTTGCTTAAAAATGCAATCGATATGAAAAATAGAAAGGAAATACTTTCGAAGGACTTGTCGCTCCGATTGAATTGCAAGGGGGCAATTTAATTGTAATTGTAAATTGTTTTTTATTAATCAAGAAATCAAGACCTGAAAAAATAAGAAAGGAAAAAATAACAAAGAGTGCATGTGTGGGACTGAAAGATACCCTGTAAACAGTTGCTTGCACATTTTTATAATGAAAATATTTTTTTGTAAAATATATTTATTTATTTAATTTTGTGACTTTGACTTTGATCATCTTCGAGAGATATTTATCGATATGAGGACATATATTGATAAAGCAAGAAGCCTATCCATGCAAATCAATATTTGTCAATATAAGGATATGTCTTGATAAAGGAGTTAATTCATAAATAATGTAATGAATAATAATAAAGTAAATATGTATTTATATTAATTATATATGCTTTATAGAAATGCTTGCTTTTGTCTCTTACTCAACATTTTATGCCTATTTTCAATAATTTTCAATGGATTTTTTATAGATTAAACAATAAAGTCTTTGTAATATAATTCCTCTGAGTACTTTAGTATTTATAATAAAATTCATTTAATAAGCCCAGGGTTCGAATCTAATGCAATAATTTATCTTAGTCTATCACCAAAGCTGTAATTTAAAAAAAAAGACTTAAATTCTTGGCTCATAACTTGTTTCCATATTTGAACTAAACTAACAAAAAATTACTTTTAACTTTCGTCCTTTCAAAAATTTTATAAATAAATAAAACAATATTTCAGCTTAGGCAAAACAAATCTGCCTTAAATTGCATTTAATTTTTATAAATATAGAAAGTCTAAAATTTGATCATTGTAAGCCCGAATTAAAAATTTGTTTCCTTTGGACTCCCTCATCTTGATTTCTTTAATTTTTTTTATAAATATAATATTTATAATCTAATACATATATATTTAGATTTATATATATTTTTTTGTTCTATAATATCAGTTGCCTTTGGGCCAGATTTAAGTTTCGTTGGCTTAAGGGGCAACAAATCACAAAAGGCAAGGAGAAAGATGGATAAAGGTTAAAGGATTGGGGGAATCTAAAGAATGTAGACATGTAATAATTAACATGTGGGCGGAAGGGGGAGGGGAAGTTCGGGTGTCTGTCACTGTCAAACTGTGACTTCTCTGGGCAAACACACAAACACACATGTAAAAAATCGCTAAGCTAAAACAAAAATGCAAAAGCAGGCAACAAAATGAAATATTTGCAAAGGTTGTGCGAGGGTGTGTGTGGCCATGTGTGTGTGTGTGTGTGTGTGTGTGTTTGGGTGCCCAAATGAAAAATGTCATGCGTAATTTCTTGATTGAAGCGTAAAGTCTCGTGTGGGCCACGTTTTGTATGAAGCGGCGGCCACTCGGCAAAAACCGCTTAATTTTAACGGGCTGCGTAGCGAATAAGGAAGTGAATAGGCCCAGAAACCAACACTCACTAGAGATGTGCGTGAGTGAGCACGACGTGACACGACGTGACACGACGAGCAGTGAGTGTTTTTTTAATGAGTGTATTGAAAGTAATGTAAAAAGTTTAAAAGCTGACTTTAGCAAAAGTTTTTTAATAAGCAAAAAAATTGACAACTTTCATTTGGAGATTTGGCTATTCTATTTATTTTTTTTATTTATTTTATTTACATAATTTTTATTCATTCATTATTTTTATATGAGTTTCACTATTTTATAGAAGACTTTTGAATTTTTTTTTAAGTTTAAGCCAAGATTTTGCTTACCTACATATTCATTATTGTAAACATGTCCAAAACTGCACTTGAGCTTATTTAAAGGCTCTTCCATTAGGCAAGGAAAGCTTTCTTCTTATCTATAAATAGTGCTCATGTTTTTGGTATCCTCATTTTCAAAATCACCAGCTTAGAATTAACAACTTTTAAACACAATTTATGCTATTTACTTAACGTGGCTTAAACTGGAAATCCAATCCTCTTCTCTCGACTTACTTGAGCAAACTTTTACTTCTCAATCTACTCTCGTGAACAAATAATAGTTCAATATATGGGATGTTGTCTTTGTGCTTAAGACTTAAGTTAAAAAAAACTTATTCATTTTTTCATTCTCTTTCTCTGTTCCCTTCATTTCATACTGACCTTAACCTCATGCTTTTCTCAGAACTCTCTTTGCCTCTGTCCATCTCTCCCTCATTTTCTCTCTCTCTCCATCACTCTCTCTCTCTCTCTCTCTCTCTCTCTCTCTCTCTCTCTCGCTCTCTCTCTCTCTGTCTCTCTACCCCTAGTAAAGACTTTGTTTAAGGAAAATCCTCACACTTAGCTATAACTGTTTTTTATATGAACTTAACAAACGATTACTAAAAAATTTCCTTCCAACTAACTTATATATATTAATTTTTTTACCTCTATTCCTTGTTTTATATCTCCCTATTTAATACTAATAGCAAATATTTTTGTTTCGTTTTTCTCTTTCTAAATATATTTGCATACCATTTAAAGTAGCTTTATATTCTGATTTCATTTCCAATTTAAATAAACAGTACATACCCTGTAATAGTAGTAGTTTCTATTAAAAGAAAGCTTTACCTTAGTTCAAAAACAAATTTATTAGAAGAAATATTAATCGCAATAAAATTGAAGTATATCATATTAATAATTGCAATTTTCTCAATTTCTTTTTTTAATTAATTTTCAGTCTGTTTCTTATTAAGAATCGATCCAAGAATTAAACTCTATAAGAGGCTTTGAGCATGTGGAAAGTTGATTATCATAAGATAAATATTAAAGAAATCCACACTCCATCTGTCCCCTCCTTAATAAGCTAATATCGATATTTATCGATCAAATTCAAATGTTAACCTTTAAAGGTTGAAAGTGAACTCTTTATTTATATACTCATCAGGACACGCGTCCATCTCTAGCTGAAAGGGGCCCCCAACATAGCACATGTCCTGGCTGACCTTTAAGACAGTTGGCATTTATATTCATTTGCGCTTTGGTTGTTTGCCACTTATTGACTTTTGGTCCCGCTGACTATGATTAATACACAGCCCAAGAATAGGGAAAGGGCGGCATAATATAATTACATTACTTTTGGTTGTTGTTGCCAATTTGGCGTTCTTCTTTAATGGGTTAACAATTAACCCCACTTGGTATGCGTGGCGATCTGAACACTGCTGTCTATATATATAAATACTATATACTATATAAATATATATTTAAGCTATAAGCTAATTTGCTGTTCTAAAATAAAGATGCTCGCAACTGCAACCAATTACAGAGCGGCGACCGCAGGGGGTCGGGGTGGACAGCGGGGTGGAGCATACTTTCGATTTGCCCCCGTTTTATTATCGGCGATTTGTGTGCTCTTGTTTTATTTGCATTCGTTTTCTGGTTCGCGAACAGCAGCTTGTTTACAACAACAAACTGCTGATCTCTGTATATATAGCACGTATGTATATTATATATATACAACACTCCAGCTAAAAAAATGGCAAAGAAAAAACCAAATACATTTGAATCTAAACAGCAGCGTGGAGTGAATAAAACTTTTGGAATTTCTCGCGTCAACAATTTCTGTATATATTATATATACCTATATATATATACATATATATATATATATATATATGTATGTTTATATTTATGCGTTGCTTACCTCAGCATAGGACACAACAAGGCTGCTTCTATTTTTATTTATATATATTTATATATATTTTTTTTATATTATTTATATTGTGATTTATTTTCAAAAGTTTTCCATAACAACTGGCAATTGTTTTCGAACTTAATTGCATTCTTCTTAGCTCAATTTGTTTTGAATTGTTTTCTATTCGGCTTTCTCATCGCATTTGTAAACGTTTTCATTTATAAGCAAACAGTTCGTGTAGAAAGGATTATTAAAATGTTACAAAAACTTAAAAACTTAAAGACAATTTTTTTGGGTGATAAAAGAAAATGTTAAGATAAATAATTTTAAAAATAAAATAAATATTGAAATTAAATACTTTTTTGACTTCACTCTAAAATATCTGCTTTTAATTTGCTGAAATCATATAAAAATATGTATATTGGAAATGCATTCAAAATAGTTTTTGATAAACGTAGGAAAAATACTTAAATACTTTACATAAGACGTGATTTAAAAAGCAGCCTGATATTTTATTTTTAGCCTTTTTTTCAAATGAAACATTTTTTGTTGTTGTCTTTTTCTTACAAGTTTTTCTTGGCGAAATAAAACTAAGCTAATAAAGTTTTTAGAACACTTTAAGTTAGTTTGAATAAAATTGGTTGGAATTGTAAAAATGAACATATATTTAAGATAATCCTAAAGATATGTAAGCTATAAAAACGCATTAAAAAAATTTTAAAAATATACACAAAACTTAATTATTAAATAAATTAATTATTAATTATTAAAAAAATAATATTAATAATCATTTTTAAATAATAATACAGTAAGCAGTGTTCCCTTTTAAACATGCTTAAATATAATTGATTTATTAAAAAGTATATATAAGTATATAAGTAAGTAGTATATATAATATTAAGTAACATAGTTGTGAAGAACGTAAACTATATTTAATATTAACTTTAAAAAATTTTAAGAATATTTGAAAAGCAATAAAATTATAGGTCTGATATTCAAGCAAGTTAAATATGAACAAGGATATGCAGAAAATATATCAGAACGAAAAAAAAATTTGTAAAAGATAAAGAAACCTGATTAAAAGAGAAAGTAACATAGTTGTGAAAAACGTTAACTATATTTAAAATAAATTTAAAAAAATGTAATGCCTTTTTTTTAGCAATTTAAGGACATTTTAATATGTTATATCTAGGCAAAATAAATAAAAATGCGCTGTACACAAGGCAAATATGAACAAAAAAAATAAGTAAAAAAAATCGAAACTTAATTAAAAGAGTATTTAAAATTTCCTTTTTATTTCTGGCAACGTTTTTCTTGGCAGCCATTTTTGTACTCTGGGCCGACATTTGGTTAGTCTCTTTAAAGTGTATTTAGTGCCAATTGGCAAAGCATGGCCCGAAAGAAAGGCGACTAGAAAGTAAATAGAATACGCAGGTGTTTGTCTGGTCATTAAGGGCGGAGAGTGGGGAATAAAGGCAGACAGAAGCTGCCATAACCAAAAAGTAGCTCGACCTATAAACGACAATTTAACCACTTGTTAACAGAGCAACCCCCAAATAAAAAGAAAAAAATAATTATTTGACCCAACTCGACCCGATAACGTTTGCGAGTCTATTTGGCGTAAGTCGATCATTTTCTTTACTCTTTATAGCGCTGCTTTCTATTTTCGTGGCGGCCCCTTTTCCCGGCCCCATTTTCCCCCTCCTCTCCCCTCACTCAGTGCGAAGGCATTTGCTTTAATTATTTCGAAATGGGCATAAACAAAAGCGGGCAATTGACCGCTCTGCCGACGTCGCCGTCGACGTCGACGTCAGCGTTGGCAGCGAGTTTGTTTGCTTTTGACCAAATTATCATTTGGGCCAGACTGTGAATGGGGGCGGGTGATGGGAAATGGGAAATTGGGGGTGTACACCCAGCGAAAAAAAAGAAGGAATAATTTTATGGTTAATGTGAGTCTTTGGCTAACTGCGTTAAAAGTTGATTTAAGTGAACATAAAGTTAACTTTTATGTACTTTTCTTAACATCGAAAAACATGTTTAATAAAAGATTTTAATACAGTCTCATAGAGAATATGTATATATGCTATTAAATTGTATAATATATTATTAAATTGTTATATTATTATATATTAAATTATTATATTTTTATATTATTATTTAATTATATTATTATATTATAATTATATAATTATTTTAATATATATAATATATTATATATATATAAGGAATATTTAGAGTCTATTTTATTGATATTATTTATGAACTGAGATATTTCCGATTATAAAGTGTATATGTATGTATATATTAACATTCAGCAACAACATTTTAATTAAATTAAAATAAAAAATAAATATATAAAGCAACAAATTACTTTCCTAGATTTAAGGTAGGAAAGCCAAACTTAGTCATTGTAAATGTAAGAATATTTATAAATAGACTTATACTTTCTATAAGGAAAAGAAAGGCTTAATTTAAAATAAGATTTTGAAAAGTAAAAGTAAAACAGTAGAAAAGTAGAGTAAGTAAAATAAAAAAGTTAATGAAAGTTTTGTTAAAAACACATTTAATATTATGTGTTTCGTAGGGTGTTTTATCTCCTGAAACCCTTAGGAAGCTCTATATTCTTTACTATAGAAAAGCGGAAATCTTTTTATACTTTTCCAATAATAAAAAAGAAGCTGTCTTCCTGTTACTTCAAGCAATTAAATTTTTATTATAAATATTTATTTTTCCATTTAAGAAAAATGTTTTCCTTTCTTTATCTTTCATTCTGACAACTAGATTAATTCAAACTCCATTTAAAGTAAGCTTTAGAATGAGTATCCAATTGATACCCCTGTTTTCTCTGAGTGTAGCTAGGCTCAAGACATTGCGCGATATTTGGCAAAGCGCGCGTTGGGAATTCGTGTGGCAAAAGTTCTGAAAGCTTTTGGCCAAAAGTTGCGCCAAGGCCAAGACCTGCCTGCCTAATGCCAGCCCCAAGCCAAACAAGCAGACAACAGTTGTAGCTTCGCTGGCCAGCTCATCAATCAATTTGCTGTGGCAAATGTGGTGACAAACGTCCGCAGGCTCCAAAGGAGCACACGACGAAAAGGGAAGCATACGAAGCAGCTGCTGCTTCAAGGCGTTCACAACTCGAGCTGAGCTTGTTTACACGTTGTTCCCCCTTTTCGGAGACGCCGCCACATTAGCAACACGTGTCAAGTGTGTTCGCGCGTCCCTGCTCGGGCGCCCCCCCCCCCCTCCCCCTCGCAGCCTCGACGCGTCCCTGCTCGGGCGCACTTAATTACACTTTTATGGAGTCATCGCTGTGCTTTTGTTGGCTGCAATTGTAGTTGCAGCAATGCGATGCTGACTTTGGCTTTCATTGCCGTCACTAAGTTATGAGCTGATGCAATTTCTCCACTTGCCATTGTTGGCATTTCCCCTTCTTCTTCTTCTTATTCTTCTTCATGTTGTTTACTTGTTGTTGGCCTTGTCTTTGACTTTGGCCATAACCGCGACAGCGACTCTTATAACTGGGGGCTACTAATTACACTTGGGTTACCCTGGATCCTTTCTCTCAATATGGCAATCTTTTGCATTAATCGTATACAAAGTGTTTTTTTCACTTCTTCTTCACAGCTTTTTATACTTCCTTCCTTCTTTTTACCATTCCTTTCCTTTAGTTTAGTTTAGTTTAAATATGTTTAGGTGCTTATTGTAAATAAGATTCTTTATTCTGTTTATTATGGAAAATATTTTGCTTTGTTATTTGTGTTTTATTTATTAATAAAATACTTAAACACTTAAATAGAGCAAAATGTTGTTATGACTGTGCCTTGTGCTAAACCAAATAGTTTATTAAATAAAATAGGAATTTTGTGAGTTCTTTTGTTTTGAGAATTTGAACTAAGATTTTTAAAATAATATCACAAAACATTTTCTTTCGGGATAAGAGTTTTTTAAATAATAATTAAATATTTAAAAAACAAATTATTTTAGTTATACCAATAAATTCTGACTTGGAAAGAATACTGATAAAAATCTATAGATATTATAAGCACGGGATTCGAACCCTCATGTCATATTTTTATTTATTTACTTGACAGTGTTTTTATACAAATCTATTGAAATAATCTTCAGATAAATTTAAAAATTGTTTAGTTTACTCTTTTTCATTAAAGGATTTTCAAAAATTTAAAAATATTTTGTGCCGCTTTATTTACTTTTTGTGTCAGCAAAGTTTATTTTACCTTTTTTACAGGGTATTCAAAGAATGCCTCCAATGTTTATTTGCATGTTACCACTTGATTATAATTTAATTTGTTTGTGTTATAATTGTTGTTTTCACTTTTTTTGTGCAATTCACAATTCAATTGTTTACCATGAGAAAAGCTCGTTTGTTATGTTTTTTGTTATTGTTTTTTGTGCTGTTTTTGTTTTGAATTACACAAGAAAATTCCTGAAAAGTTTGCGCTGTTTTTTGTCAGAGCTTTTCTAAAATAAAAACTTGGCAAACTTGGCGCTGTGTTTGGATTTTAAATATAAATGGGGAATTTGACTTGAGAGTGTAATTTTTTTTGCAAAATACTTTAATTTTTTCATTTTAAGATATATAGATAATATTATATATCTGTATATATTTTTTTAATTTATATTATTTAACTTTAAATAAGACTTTTTACTCAAAAATCTTTTAAAAAAAGATTTAATAAAAAAAATTTTGCAGTTTTAATATTTTTTAACACATTGAACTTAATATAAAAATAAATATAAAATAAATAATAAAAAAAGAACAAACAAAGAAGTTTATAAATTAAGAAATGATCACAGCCATTTGGCTTTAATTGCGTTTTACAGGGTATTCACATATTTTTATATCTCTGCTTTCAGTTGATTAATTTGTTTATTTCTTTTTGTGGCTTTGTTGTTTTTGATGTTGTTGTTGTTTTTGTTGCGTGTTTGGCTGTTGAATTTAATTCGATTTGGCCTTTGTTGCTGATGTTGCCGTTATTTGTTATTGCCCTTTGTCTGATTTACATTTATTTGTTTACCTTTCGCTGCCTTATTTTTTTTTTTTTTTATAACCGAACGTGGAAATTCTTTTCCCTTTCTGCTGTGGGGTCGACTGTCAAAAAAGTCACCCACATTTGATGGCTTATCGATAAGGTGGCAAGTGCAGCCACGCCCCTCCGGCCGCCGCCGCCCTCTCCGCCAAGCTGGCACTCACTTTGTTAATATCCACTTTGAGGGGGACACACGCCACTTTTTGCGTATTTCACGGTCCATTGAGCCATGGCCCAAATGTACTGTGCATAATTTTTATGGCCAACAATTTTATTGCATATTTTACATATTTCATATTGGTATCTTCGCATATATTCTCCATAAGCAATTTGTGAAACGCATTCAATTCCGTTGCCCCCAAAGCCCCAATCCCCAATTTCGAGATTCCGCAATTCCAATTCCGATTCTCCATCTGGCAGATGCATCGTAAAAAGTCATCTCCATTAAATGCAATCGTTAAAAATTACAAATGATGAATCGCCAAGTGGAAAATCAACTGGAACTGGAACGAGAACTAAAACTGTAATTTCAATTGAAAGTGAATTGAAATTGACTCTGCAACTGGAACTGGAACTGACACTTTAAATAAAGCTGGAACTAGAATTAAAAATGGAACTAGAACTAAAAGTGGAACAGACTTTAAAGAGGAATTAAAAACTGAATTAGCTCTGCAAAAACAATCGGATTAAAATGGAGCTTAAAATAGAAACTTTCATCAATTCAACAATTTGGAATTCCGAAAAACTCTTGTGAACTAATCGACCCCATTGAATGCAACAACCTGCAATAGGCCTGAAAATTTTTAGCCAGCCACTTAATGTGGCCCACTTGAGATCGGCCTAAATGATTTATTGTGGCAAAAAAACAAAAGAAAAGAAAATCAACAGCAGAAAAAGTGATCAACCCGATCAATTGCGAGCTGCGTTTTCCATTTTGCCAAATCAATAATATTGATAATTTACAACGCCTATTTTCGTGAATGGTTGTGTTGACCTTGCGGCTTTTGTGTATTTTATGCCATTTAAATTATATATATATATTTTCTGATTGGTTTTCCGAGTGGAAAACACACACAAAATTGTGTAAAAAAGCAATTAACTTATGAGAAGTTAGTTCTAACAGCGGCAACAAATTTAAAACTAATTAAGATAAATTAGACAGATTTAAAGGCCTTTGAAAATCGTGCTGAACTGAATAAACAAAAATAACGTATACGACATGTTAACAAAAGTAATTCACTTTTAATGAATTTAGTTAGCTCTAGCAGAAGAATTCATTTTAAAGTCTGTTGAATAAAATTAGGCAAAAAAAAATCTGTTTAAACATTGAGTTGCGAATTGAATAAACAAATATGACGTATACGACTTGATATAAAAATAAAACTAAAACACACAAGCTTGTTTAACAAAACCTATAACAGCTCTAGTTCTATCAAAAGAAATAACTAAGACCGAATTGAGAGTTGTTTAACGGTGTTCGAATTGAATTTAGAAATATTACGTATACGACTTGATATAAAAAGAAATTTAAAAGCACACAAACTTGAATAACAGAAGAAGTTTGGGGTTGTTAAAATAGTTAGTTTTAACAGAAGGAATGATTTAGACAGAATTAAGAGCTGTTAGATGGTGTTTGAATTGCATAAACAAATATTACGTATACGACTTGATAAAATTATAAAACTAAAAGCACACAAGTTTTGTATAACAGAATTCATTGGGGATTGATGACTTAGTTAGTTAGTTTAAATAAAATAAATTAGCTTAAAATTGCGCTGAGAACTATTTAAGAATTGAGGTATGACCTCAATAAACAAATATTACGTATACGACTTGATAAAAAAGTAAAAAATAGTTAAAAAGACGGTGTAAATGTTCTCTAACAGAACTGATTTTTAACTTAATTTGAATTATTATTTTTCATTTCCCTTGTTTTATTTTATGTGAATATAACTTTTTTTTTTAAAAATTGCCAAAATATCATTTTGGGCTTTACCTTTAAGGCTATCCCTCTCTAACAGTCTCTCTCTTTCTCCTTCTCTCGCTCGATCTCTCTAATAGCTCTGCTTGTACTTGGCGCGCTGCTCTCGCTGCCGTCGCTGATCTCAGCCAGCGTTACGAAGCCATCGATTAAGTCCAGTGTTGTGAAAGGCAGTCCGATTTACATGCACAGCCAGAGCGCGGGCGGAGCAGCTGGACAATCAGCGGGCGTCGATGAGCTGGACGCGATAGATTCGTCGATTGTGGCGCCAGATGCCGACGACAATTGCCCGACGGGCTATTTTCATTGCAACGGAACGGCGCAGTGTGTGCCGCAGCGGGCGAACTGCGACGGCAGCGTCGACTGCGACGACGGCTCCGACGAGTGGAACTGCGTGAACGAGGTGGACGCCAAGTACTGGGATCACTTGTTTCGCAAGAACTCGTTTGGGCGCCAGGGCATGGACGATAAGCCGATTGGCGAATGCTGTGAGTGGGCGGCGTGGGCGAGGTCAAAGCAATTGGGGCACTGTGGCGCCAGCTGGCGGCCGCTAGACGCGTTTGCCTCCCATTACAATAATCACAATCATAACAATAGAAAATCGCATGTAAATTTCCGCGTTCAAGTAATTAAATAAAAAAAAAAACGGGGCGCATTTCGTAATGCAATCTTGTTACGGTAAACACTCGCTAAAGCGAACGCATCTCTGCTCTCTCTTTCCCTCTCTCTCTCTCTCTCTCTCTCTTTTCTTGTAGTTTGGCCAAATGCGAAGAACTTTAGCTGCCCTTGTCGCGGCAATGAGATTTTGTGCCGCTTTCAGCAGCTGACTGCGCTGCCGACGCAGCTGCCCAACAACAATCTGTCCACGCTGTGAGTAACTTCCACTTAAACATATAAAGAATAGCTATATATATTGATTTTAGCCATAAAGAGATTAAAGACTTCAGGGTTGGTTAATATGTTATCTAATTAAATTTAAAATGAGGTAAATAAGCTAAATTTAAGGTAAAGTAATTACCTTGAATATTATACTTAAGTTAAAATAAATATAAAAAAAAGTTAATAACTCATGAGACTTCTTAATGAGATAGATAACTCTACTTAAACTTATTAAGAACAGCAATGTAGTCATGAAGTGCTTAAAGACTTAAGGTTTGGCTTAATAAGTTTTCTGAATCAATTCAATTCACTTCATCAATAATAATATATATAAATTAAGATCTTATTGACAAGTATTAAAAATAATAATTTAAAAATAAATATACAAAAAAAAAGTAAAAGTAAAAGTAAGAAAAGTTTTAATTGAAATTTACAAATATTTATATAATAGTATAATTTAATATATAAAATAAATTTTAAATGAGTTACCAAAATTAACTGATTGTTTAAAGACAGATTTGAAATAAATAAATGAAATATTTAATTTAAAATAAAAAAATTAATTAATATAATTTTTATATTTTACATTTGATTGTTCGAAAATATATATTTTTTTTCAATTTTGGATTGTAATTTTTATAATGTTAAAATTGTAAATATTTTTTATTATGAGCTATATTTTCTTTTAAATTAGCAACGTAAGAATATTATATTGCCTTATCAAAATTTGTGTAAGCTTAGCTCCAAAGTCTACTCACTTTCTCTCAGTGCAGCTAAATATCTGACTGAACTATCTGAAATTTTTATTAATGAAGATTGTGAATAATATTTTCATTGGACTAATTTTAAATGATATCCTTCTGATTTGGTTTGGTTTTTATTTGCAGCGATCTGACGGGCAACAATTTCGGCACCATTGACGAGGACTTTTTCAGCGCACTGCCCGAAATGGAGAGCCTGTAAGTAGAGTAGGGGTAGTCCATAAACATTTATATATTAGAAGGGAAAGGACTCGTAACTTCAACATACAACTCGAAATTGAAGCCAATTGAAAATGGTCGGAGGATACAGTCCTCGATATTAGCGTCCTGCTGTGTTCTTTGAGCTGCCGCACGCTGCTACACATACAAATTACCCACAAACAGGACGAAAGGGGGTGGCGAAGGGGATTTGTCTGTTTCTCGTATCGTGTTTTGCAGGCGCTTGCAGTTGATGGGCCACTGTGTTAAAGGACACTCTTTCGGCCATTAAATCGCTTTTAACATACGGCTAAAATGTGAGACGCTTCGTTAACACTGCAAAAAACAAAAACAAAAAAAAAAACAAAACCCAAAAATGTAACCAAAAAAACTAAATGAAAAATGAAAAGCTGCGAAAAGCGTAAAGTTATCGTATTAAGTTGCGTGGGAAAAACGCGGAAATGTAAAACCTCAGCTCATTTAACTGGAAAAGCGAACCGCAACAGAATAAAGCTGATAACTTTTAGTATTACGAGTGAAACGGGGAAGAATGAAAAGATAATCATAACTTTGGCAAGAGAATAAAGCCCATATGTTAAAGTAGGAAGAGGTTACGTTAGGTAGAATAAAATAAAATTAATCATTAATTTGATATAAATAAAGTCAGCTTGATTTAAGTACGAGCTAAGCTGCAAGAGAGTAAAGTTAATACTTAAAAATACTAACCTAGAAAATTTATTTAATTTATTTGTATTCGCATTAAAAAGCACAAGAGAGTAAAATTAAAAATAAATTCTATTACGAGCTATGAGCTATGAGAAAGTAAATTATTTGTTTCGTCAGCATTTAAAATCACAAGAGAATAAAGCTGCCAGCAAAATTAGCTGATTGTAAAATTTGAAATCAGAAACAATAAAAGGCACGTCGAGTAAAGACTTCTGGGAATAAAGTTAGTTATTGAAAAGCTGAACAAAGTATATGATAACTTGACACCTGAGAGGAAGAGATGCGCAAGAGAGTAAAGTTTCACAGAAAAAAGATAGCTTGATAGATAGCTAACATAAACCAAAGATTCTTACAGGGAGAGAGAGCAAAGATAAGTTAGGAAAATTAAATAAATAATAATAAATAGTTAAAAATAATAAGAATAATATGTTAAGAATAGTAAGCAAGTGAGTAAAGCAAGCAATTAAAATAGTTTAGGAGACAGAAGGAATGAAAGAGGGAAAGAGAAAATGAGAGAGAGAGAGAAAGATAGAGATCTGTATAGAGTACAGCAGCAATAGCTAAAAGTTATCAGTCTCTATACTTATAAAAATTCTCAATCAATCAAGAAAGTAAAGAAAGAATAAAAGACACATATAAAAAAATAAAGAGTTAAATAAGTATTTGTATCCCGAATAACAAAGAGCATGATAAAAATTAATTGGCAACAATTTCAAACATATAAATCTTAAGATAAGAAAACCATAACGCACAAGCTGAGTCGAAGCTTAAGAGAGTAAAGTCTATTGAAATCGAAAAATGGGGAAGGCAATGGAAATAGTTAAGAGAGAGCAAGAGGGATAGATAAAGCAAGAAAGGGAAAATAGAGGAGACATGGAATGCGGAAGTAAAAGAAGTATAAACCCAATATTATTTTATATTTTTATATATATAGTATATAAGGATCATTTATAATTATCTCACTTAGCTCACCTTTAATTACCAAAGTTGCTTTTATGCTCACGATTTTCTCGCAGTGTGTCTGCAGTTGATTCATTAGCCCTGGCCAGACTTTGTAGTTAGTCGTTGTGTCGAGGATATTGCCTATTATTGGCCACGTTGCTTAAGCCTAAGCACTTGCGAATCCATCACGGGGACAGCTTCAGCTTCAGCTTCAGCCCTGCCACACATGCGAACTTGCCACACAGACACAGACTATGCCCCCTGCCCCTGCCCCCATCGTTGCCATCTTCTGCTGCGGAGCTCTTGTTTACGTGTTGGCACATTTTGAAGTTGACAAATTCCAGCCAGGTCCTAAATATATCTCCTGATAGGCAAAAATGGGAAAACAAATTGACTTGTATGCTTTTTTCCTTCTCAATTTGACATTTTTCTTAATATTTTTGTTTTTATTTTTTTCGATTTTACAACATTTAAATATTGTGAATTATGTATTATTATTAGTATAAATTTCGACTTGAGAGTATTTCTAAAGGGGTCTAGTTTTCTGTTAAAAAACATACCTAAACTATGGAAGAACATTTTACTTGTAAGATTCTCCAATTTCTATAAAGTACTCCTCCCGGATTTAGGATTCCCATAGCTTAAAAAAAACCAAACCGATTTTTATAAAATTTGGACCATAGTTTCTTCTATTTCCTGATTCGCCTTTTTGGGAAAACAAAGTGTGTAAATTTTGTTTCGTGAAAAAAATTATTTAATTTAGCATCTAAAGATTTTATTTTTAATCGATTGCGGCTACTAAAAAAGGTCGAAAATCGTGACAAATTTGGCAAAACAATTTGACCTTGTAAAGCTCCCAAATCAATATAAAGTTCTACTCCCGCATTTTAAACTCTACATTTAAATTTTATAATAATTTTTTAAATTTAAAATCTTATGATTTTATTTTTATTCGATTGCGGCTTTCAAAATTAGTATGAAAATCTACTTTAAGCTACTTTCTCTCAAAATTCATGCGAAAATTGAGAAAAAATTTGACGGGGCAGGACACACAGGACACAAAAGGATGACGCAGCCTCAAGCTTGCCACAATTTTGCGTAGGCGACGGCGAATATGTGTGAAAATTAAATTGGCCCCTGGCTGGCAAAAGAAAACGCGCTCGAAAAACAATAATAAGCAGAAGAGTGACAGGGAAGCTAAATTGGGAGATAAACATATCGAGGAACGACTGGCAGTTACCCTGTAAAATTATTTAGAGCAGGTGGGCAGATAAAGGTTGGTATTAAGATACTTAAAAAGAAGTTTGCCCTAAGAAACTTTTTATAGAAAGTGCTCGAGTTGAAAATACCCCGTAAGCAAAATGTGAAGGATTGAGCACATAAAACACTTAAAACTAGTTCTTAAGTCATAAATGCTTTTCTATAATATAGTCTGATAGTGTGCCAGTTAAGAGTGAACGACTAGCTATACCCTGTATAACTTTAAATAATATATTTTTTAATTTAACAAATTTACAAACACAACTGAGCGCATTCTTATTAAAATCTATATTAAAAGTGAATATGAATGTGTGGCTGTGTCTTTTATACTAAATACACTGCACGAAAGTTGCCTTTTGTGTCAATTGAATTCCGCTTAACTTGTGTGAGCTGCTGCCAAGTAACGTCCAAAGAATTTGCGGCTATAAATAAAGAGATAAACAAATTCTGTGGGCTTCTCGACTGGAAATATTTGCTATTATTTTTTGGAGACGCATTTTCCATTGTTGACAATTCAATTGCGTACTTGTTAAGATTCATTCAAATTGTAACTGTAACTGTATCTGTATCTGTATCTGTATCTGTATCTGTATCTGTATCTGTATCTTTCACAGAGTGCTCAAACTTTGCGCTATTCGCGAAATTGCCTCGCATGCATTCGACAGACTGGCCGCCATTCCACTAAAGACACTGTGAGTATATATATATATCTCCTATATATATCTATATATACTATATATATATATATATATATATCTATGCTGGGTTTTGCGCTTGCATAACTCATAATTAAGTCTTATTATTTATGTGCCACTTAATTCATTTGTGGCTGCTTTTGCCGCTTTCCTTCCCTTTTTGAACGTAAACAATTTTTTATTTTCACTTCGTTTTTCTCTGCCTTTTTTTTCAGTTATATGGACGATAATGAATTATCGCGTTTGCCAGCGCATTTCTTTGCGCCCGGCAATCAATTGAGAATTTTGTAAGTATTATGACTTATAATTATTGTTATTATGTAATTAAGTGAACAGTAATGAACCGTTAAATAGGAGTCAGCTTGCCTCTGGTTAGACTTTAATGCTGCATTTACCGTTGGGCAGGGTTTGAATGTAGTTAAGAATAAACAAAAGGGTTGAAATTGAATATATATAAAAAATATATGAATATATATAAATATAAATACATATAAATAAAAATAAATAAATATAAATAAATATAAATAAATACCAATAAATATAAATAAATATAAATAAATATAAATAAATATAAATAAATACCAATAAATATAAATAAATATAAATAAATATAAATAAATATAAATCAATATAAATAAATATAAATAAATATAAATAAATATAAATAAATATAAATAAATATAAATAAATATAAATAAATATAAATAAATATAAATAAATA